>JAHIAM010014663.1:0-78368 GCA_021605205.1 Aegilops longissima | reverse complement strand
AGATAGACATCCTCTAATCATCTAAGTGATCACGTGATCCAAATCAACTAAACCATGTCCGATCATCACGTGAGATGAAGTAGTTTTCAATGGTGAACATCACTATGTTGATCACATCTACTATATGATTCACGCCGATCTTTTGGTCTCCAAGTGTTCCGAGGCTATATCTCGCATATGCTAGGCTCGCAAGTTTAACCCGAGTATTCTCGCGGTGCAAAACTGTCTTGCACCCGCTAGATGAACGAGAGCTTATCACACCCGATCATCACGTGGTGTCTCGCACGATTTAACTTTGGCAATGGTGCATACTGTGGAGAACACTTTATCTTGAAATTTTAGTGAGAGATCATCTTATAATGCTACCGCCAATCAAAGCAAAATAAGATGCATAAAAGATAAACATCACATGCAATCAATATAAGTGATATGATATGGCCATCATCATCTTGTGCTTGTGATTCCATCTCAAGCACCGTCAGATGACCATCGTCGCCGGCGCGACACCTTGATCTCCATCGTAGCATCGTTGTCGCCTCGCCAACTATTGCTTCTACGACTATCGCCACCGATTAGTGATAAAGTAAAGTAATTACAGGCTATTGCATTGCATACAATAAAGCGACAACCATATGGTTCTCGCCAAATACGATAACTCGTTACAAACATGATCATCTCATACAACAAAATATAGCATCATGCCTTGACCATATCACATCACAACATGCCCTACAAAAACAAGTTAGACGCCCTCTACTTTGTTGTTGCAAGTTTTACGTGGTTGCTACGGGCTGAGCAAGAACCGTTTACCACGCATCAAAACCACAACGATAATTCGCTGTTAGTGTTGTTTTAACCTTCACAAGGACCGGGCGAGCCACACTCGGCTTCAACTAAAGTTGGAGAAACCGACACCCGCCAGCCACCGTGTGCAAAGCACGCCGGTAGAACCAATCTCGCATAAGCGCACGCGTAATGTCGGTCTGGCTGCTTCATCCAACAATACCGCCAACCAAAGTATGACATGTTGGTAAGCAAGATGACTTATATCGCCCAAAACTCACTTGTGTTCTACTCGGCATATAACATCTACGCATAAACCAGGCTCGATGCCACCGTTGGGGAACGAAGTATTTCAAAATTTCCTACGCACACGCAAGATCATGGTGATGCATAGCAACGAGAGGGGAGGTTGTCCACGCACTTCATAGACCGAAGCGAAGCGTAGCACAACGCTGTTGATGTAGTCGTACGTCTTCACGATCCGACCGATCCAAGTACCGAATGTACGACACCTCCGAGTTCAGCACACGTTCAGCTTGATGACGTCCCGCGAACTCCGATCCAGCAGAGCTTCACGGGAGAATTCCGTTAGCATGAAGGCGTGATGACGGTGATGATGTTACTACCGACGCAGGGCTTTGCCTAAGCACCGCTATGATATGACCGAGGTGGAATATGGTGGAGGGGGGCACCGCACACGGCTGGGAGAGATCAACAGATCAACTTGTGTGTCTAGAGGTGCCCCCTGCCCCCGTATATAAAGGAGCAACGGGGGAGAGGCGGCCAGCCAAGGAGGGCGCGCCAAGGGGAGAGTCCTACTCTCCTCCTTTCCTTGTTGGAGTAGGAGAAGGGAAGGAAGGGAGAGAGGAGGAGAAGGAAAAAGGGCCCCCCCCCTCCTTGTCCAATTGCACTAAAGGGGAGGGGCGCAGCTGCCCGCCACCCTCCTCTTCTCCCACTAAGGCCCATGAGGCCCAATTAACTCCCGGGGGTTCTGTAACCCCTGCATCTCAAATGTCCTGAAACCTCCCAAACACTTCCTGTCCCAACATAGTCATCCAATATATCGATCTTTACGCTCGACCATTTCGAGACTCCTCGCCATGTCCGTGATCATATTCGGACTCAACTACCTTCGTACATCAAAACACATAAACTCATAATACCGATCGTCACCGAACGTTATGTGCGGACTCCCACGGTTCGAGAACTATAGACATGACCGAGACACGCCTCCGGTCAATAACCAATAGCGGAACCTAGATGCTCATATTGGCTCTTACATATTCTACGTAAGATCTTTATCACCAAACCGCATAACAACCCACGTTGTTCCCTTTGTCATCGGTATGTTACTTGCCGAGATTCGATCGTCGGTATCTCAATACCTAGTTCAATCTCGTTAGGCAAGTCTCTTTACTCGTTACGTAATACATCATCCCGCAACTAACTCATTAGTTGCATTGCTTGCAAGGCTTATAGTGATGTGCATTACCGAGAGGGCCCAGAGATACCTCTCCGATAATCGGAGTGACAAGTCCTAATCTCGATCTATGCCAACTCAACAAACACCATCGGAGACACCTAGAGCACCTTTATAATCACCCAGCTTACCGTGACGCTTGGTAGCACACAAAGTGTTCCTCCAAGATTCAGGAATTGCATAATCTCATAGTCATAGGAACATGTATAAGTCATGAAGAAAGCAATAGCAACATACTAAATGATCAAGTGCTGTTAACGGAATGGGTCAAGTCAATCACATCATTCTCCTAATGATGTGATCCCGTTAATCAAATGACAACTCATGTCTATGGCTAGGAAACTTAACCATCTTTGATTCAACGAGCTAGTCAAGTAGAGGCATACTAGTGACACTGCTTGTCTATGTATTCACACATGTACTAAGTTTTCGTTAATACAATTCTAGCATGAATAATAAACATTTATCATGAAATAATGAAATAAATAATAACTTTATTATTGCCTCTAGGGCATATTTCCTTCATTGTATTTATTGCGTGCATTCTCCTCATCACACTCATCCTCTTCATCATGATAAACATCGGTAGGAGTCTTGGGAGTGAAAAGAGGAGCATTGGAAAGGCCTCTTGCTCATTTTCATCGACCACTAAGCACTTATAAGATTTTCCCTTGTAGTCACCCACATAGTCGTTGAGGGAGTCCTGGATTAGGGGGTATCCGGACAGCCGGACTATATACATCGTCCGGACTATTGAAGCGTGAAGATACAAGACTCAAGACTTCGACCCGTGTCCGGATGGAACTCTCCTAGGCTTGGAAGGCAAGCTTGGCGATCTGGATATTGTATTTCCTTCCTTGTAACCGACTCCATGTAAACCCTAGCCCTCTCCGATGTCTATATAAACCGGAGAGGTTGGTCCTTAGAAGGCCGATCACGATTACAATCATACCATCATAGGCTAGCTTCTAGGGTTTAGCCTCTACGATCTCGTGGTAGATATACTCTTGTACTACCCATATTTTCAATATTAATCAAGCAGGAAGTAGGGTTTTACCTCCATCGAGAGGGCCCGGACCTGGGTAAACATTGTGTCCCTTGCTTCCTGTTACCATCAACCTAAGATGCACAGATCGGGACCCCCTACCTGAGATCCGCCGGTTTTGACATCAAATTGGTGCTTTATTGAGAGTTCCTCCGTTGTCGCTATAGGGCACGATGGCTCGCTCAACCGTCGCCAACAACACGGTCCCGGTGGACCTTTCTCCTGACAGATCTTCGTGGTTCGGGCGGTTTCGCCATCGGGCCAATTCGCTGGCCATCCGGAGCAGATCGATAGCTATGCCCCTAGCCACCGATCGATCGAAACCTGAACCGCACGGTAGACATCCGCGGAGACTAGATCTTCGATGGATTCTCGCCTATGCCAGAGCATCGGACAACACGACGAGCATGGCTTAGACCTGCCGTTTAACAAAGCTCGGGTATCACCCCGCAGAGCCTCGGACCTAAATCCGAGCAGTTGCGCTTGTTCGAGGACGGGGCTAGACCTCGCCGCAGGTCGCGACACTCATCGGTGGTGGAGCCGAACACGGGCCTTACTCTCTGGTGGCTCAGGACTCTTGACCCCGGATTCAGATCCGGATGTCGGTTCCAAATCGCGCGACTCCCGAGCCACCGAGCCAGGTTGGGCCCGATAATGGAGTTCACCGCAAGGATATCTTTCCAAAGACTCGCCTCTTCGCGACATGCTGGACTCATTAAAGTCTCTATCTTTGTCGAGGTTTTGGCCGAACTATGTCCGCCGAGGGAAGCAGCGATGAAGGAATTCGCTGCCCACCCACCACCCACTTCATTGCCATAGTCGATTTATTTAACCCACGCATCGACTTCAATCAAGACATCGACGGTATAGACGATTTATGCAGGAGAAGAACACGGCACCGATCATCGGCGTGGACAGCCGCCTCCCTATGATATATATATGGCGACATTCAAGGAAACCAATGGCGAGGAGGCAGCGGAGGATAATCCTCGTGAGAAAAGCAAAGCATGGACGCTCGCCTTGCCGCCCAAGCCCCGCCACAGCAATACCAGCCTGTAAGATTAAAAAATCCTGATGGCGCCAAGATGAATATAACCCTAGTCGGCTGCTTTTAAGAAGGCCGGATCGCATCAGGATACTTGGAGAGGGACAAGTATAGGCCCCTCCGAGGATGAGGCAAGCCTCGCAATGATGAATTCGCGTGCTCAAGATCCAAGTGGAACAAGCTCGCTTGAGCGACGGCTCATGGCCACGCAAAGAGCCCGCAAAGGAAGCAACAACAACTTAAAGCTGACCAAGATTTGTTGGTCGACAGATGGACCAAGGTCCTGCCACCAAAGATACGGACCCGACCGCCTGACAAAGGGCACATGTGGCACAACCGCCATCCCAACCTAAGCAGGAGAACCCAAGGCACATGCCCCATGTCAACACACCACTACTGTCCAAAACAATATGAATGACACAAGAATAAGCATCCTCAAGCCTCAAGCAATGGTCATAAGCATCAAGTTAGGAAAGCTGGTGCTAATTCCAGAACTCCCATCCGGTCACGGATTGAAAGAACAGCTCAGACCTATCCGCCCGAGCCACACACTCGATCAACCATGTGAAATTCATGGTACTCCTAGAAGGACGACAAAGCATACCAATAGAGAATGCCGGATCCTCAAAACAAAGCGGCTGGTCGTGGTGCCGAAACAATGAAGGAGGCGCCCGTCAAGAGACCCCCCCCCATAGCATAAAAGTACGGCCGATCGCTTCCCGACCGCATTAACCACAACAATTCAATTGTAGTACCTCTAGACATAGCAAACCGGGGGCTCCATAACACATAAAGCCCCCGCAGGTGTGAAACCACAAACAACATCTTCTAAAATATACTAGGGGCAAAGGCCAAGTTTTACTGGCCCACCACTCTAACGGTTGTCTTCGGATCACCAAAAAATGCTACGCCAAAGAATAAATCTTCGGCACCTTCCCACCATGCGGCAATTCACCGTATGCTAATGGGATGAACCACGTTGACTAGATTCCATGTGGTAACTCACTCAGGCCAACATCGTGTGATGCAATCACACCTATGGGCAAGGCCGAACCCCGCCCTCAAAGCGGAAATCATACAGCTGCCGGAGTAGCGAGTCGCGCATGCCTATCAAAATTTTGATATGACAGCCAACTATCCGGACACCAACTGAGGAGTTCGCGCTATTTCACGGTATAACGGCTGGGTTTACCAGGGCCCGGTCAGGAACCCTTAGACCAACTAAAAGAAGACGTTCAGCTGCCTCCAAGCATTTGCCTTTACAAACTAACTTTGACGCAGAACAAGATTGGCGGCGTGGAATCAGCCCGGACACACAATGGCAGGAACATGTAGTTAGAAGGCAGTTCGGATTCACTCTTGATCCATTAACAACCCCCTCCAGTCCGGCCATCATAGGTTCCGCCAAAAAACACCTCTTTTCATAATCATACATCGTACTCATATGCATAAACATATCATCTTACTACAATGCGTAGACTTAAATAACACTTATCGGCCGTCGCCTTTCATCGACACCTTGTGTTACGCCCGATTATGCTAGGGGCTTCATAATACGGCAATAAAGTCCGACCACCTTCTTGGCCGCCGCACCCCAAACTTATAGCACTATATGCATCAGCTCAATCATGTCTTGGGTCATTGGTTGGGTTTGCCTGCCCTTGTTTTGGTACCTTACGCCCGCTATATCGCTAAGGTAGCGCAGGAGAACTATCGCGATTGTGTCCTCGGATCTCGCCGAACGAGCACCTCAAGAGAGAAAGCCAAAACCGATCGTCATGATACAAATGAGAGCTGGTCACTGCTCGAGTGGTTGTAAAATCTTAAAGGTTTATTCCGCACAACGCCATTATAAATGCAAAGTGCGACGGATCGGTCTTCCGATCAGCGCCAATAGAGCCCCTAGTTCGCCTTCCGAACACTAGGGGCTGCGCCACCATACCAATTCCTATGGCTAAGTGAGAGTAATAAAGCCTTATAGTCCGATTGCTCGGTTCATGGTGAGAAACACCTCCTTAAAAGGACCCAACTATGGATAAAGAGCGCTCAAATATATCCCTAACACCCCGTATTGTTTTTACGTAAAGCGGTTTATTTAATCGCCAACTCTCGTGATTTACATACAATAAACAGCCACACAGAAGAACATATGTTCAAACAAAACAGGCAATATATAATAAAATGCCATTATCCCATATTACAAAAAGTGGCACGAATGCCCTCGTGGAAATATAATGTCTTTGGCACACTTATCCGCCGCAAGTCGGGCTCCTTCAAGACACCTTCATAGTATAGCTTCGGGCTTATGTGCTCCTTACTCCGCGCCCCTCACCATCGCTTTCTCCGCCAAGCTTCCCCAATGCACTTTTGCACGGCAAACGCCATACGCCGCACCTCTATGCGACCGATCACTTAACAGATCAAGCCGAGGACAAAGCGCCACAATCCGCTTCACGAGCCCGGCAACTACTGAATTGGTTCACTGCCACACCGACAACCAAGTCCTTCATGGCTAGTTCGTCATTGGTGCGTTCGACCAGCTGCTTCACCGATCGATAAAGGGCACCAGATAGTTCGTGCCAAATATCGCGACCAAAAATCCTCTCCGCAGACTTCTTTTCCTCGGTTCGGTAGAATTGGGCGGCATCTGATATGCTGCGAGGAAGATCCACAAACGCCCCTGGAAAAATAAGAATTCATCTTGCCGCTTAGAATTCTTCCCATTATCATGAACAAATGGCTAACAATACGTAGGCCTTATCAGCCGCAACTTTCCGGCCTCCTGAATGTCCCGTGACAAGACCTCGGCTTCTTCCCGAGCATCTTCCGCGGCTTGGAGAGCTTGGGAGTTCGATTCTTTCCCTATTAGACTCGCCCAAGCCCTCGCTTTCTTCATAGCCTCCTGAGCTCCCGCCACCGTGATAACCCTAGCCTCGTGTTTTCACGGCGCCTGCTCGTGATAGCCTTCTCATTGGCATCACCATTAACCTTCTTCAAGGCCTCATATTCGCACTCGCCCTAGGGCATACAACATAAATACTTTTGAATAAGCACAATTACTTATTCGTGCTCTAATGCAAGACAATGTTTCACCATACCTTGCTTACCCTCTAATTGCTTCCTCACGCGCCAAGTTCTTCCTCGCCTGCTCCAGTTCGCTTCAGTTCGACACTTCCGCATTATGAGCGGCCGTTTTCTCCGCAGAGGCCTGTTTCCAAACAAAGAGGTACACGCTATTAACAAAAGTTCCCATGAAAATAGAGAATTTGATCCCCGCCCGCCTCTCTCTTCGCCGGACTGTATCGTGGGCTACTACTCATATTATGACGATTCCTCAAAGGTTTCTTAGAAACATACCTCAAAGGCCTTTATAAGGCCAAGGCAGACTCGCTCAGCCCGCTTCTCGCGGACTGAATCTCCACCGCACTCCATAAGGGTCCGATGTTCATCGACGATACACACGCTTCTTTAACGCTGTCGATGCATCGCCTAGCAACTCGCTGAACATAGGTTGCCGCAGAGTAGGCAAGCCTCCCACCGCCAAAGTTGGCTGCTCGCCTCGATCCGGAGCCTTATAGGTCTCCGACCTTGTCCGCCAGGCCAAACCCAAGATCACCCCGCTGTCGGCACACTCAGGGCCATCGCCCTGCGTGTCCGACTCAAAGGATATATCCTCGTCCGGCCCGCTGAGACGACACCTCGCTGTCGCGCCGGACTTTGGGAAGGGACTCGAGGCGCCTCGCCGCCAAGGCGTCCGAGCTTAGCTAATCCTCCTATGAGGATCTGTCCGCAAGTAGACCTGCCGATCAAGCAAAATATAGCAACAAGTTAAAACCACTATACCCAAAAACAATCTTTGACGATATGCGTGTTCGGATTTCAGATACTTACGACTTCTCCGTGGGCTGGGCCCCGATCCCACTCCGGCTGCTATCGGCAGCCGTGGTGGATGCCTCCGAGGGAACCTTCCTCCTCTTGGGCGATTCGCCTCAGGACAAGGAAGCTGCACGCTTCTTCCCACCTTCGTGAGTGAGGCTCGCCCTCCTCTCGCTTCTTCCTCTTCGCTTTTCAAGAAGGAGCATCGCTGAGTCTTCGGATTTTCCGTCCGCCTCGTGGCGATGGAGGCCACCCGGTCTTCTTGACCTTCTTGAGGCCTCCTTCTTGGCGCCAGAAGGCACGGGACCAGATCTTCGCCGAAGAGGTCCGCCGTTCCTCCGCAGCGGGTCGGACAATGTATCCGCTTCCACCTTCTTTATCCATCCCCGAGGTCACGATGAAACACGATTAAGATATCTCCTCATGACATGCCAATCAAGCATGAATGGACAGAGTGTGGATGTAACTTACCGAGCTTGCAAAATGGGATAATTGATACCACGGTCTCGGCGGAGCCCGCCACGATTTGCCGGACTTGAAGAGCACCTTCCAGATATCCTTGTGGAGGAATCATAGAGCTCCTCAAGGGTTTGGTGCTCGTTGGTCGAACTCCCACAGAGTGCAGTCGACACGACAAGGGAGAACTAGGCTAACTAGCATCACCGGACTATGTCGACGAAGTTTGACGCCCTCGCAACCACACTCAACGCTGCCTCGAGCAAAGGATACTCATCGCACGAGGACCAGTTCGGGCCCTTCTGGGCCAGACGTGAGCCGCAGTGAGCTTCGGATCTAAACTCAGAACCGCAGCTCACTTTTTTGCCGCTGTGGTTCGGTGATATAAAACCATCGCTGCTGCCACTCCTTGATGGAGTCGCAGGCGCCTTCGCCAAACGGCCTTGGGCATCTTGCTCACCATGGCGCCGCCAAGACTCGGCGTGTTCGCCACTCACCACCTTGGGCTTCACATTGAAAATCTTCAGCCACAGTCAAGTGAGGCGAACCGAGAAAGGTTTCGCATACCACGATGAACGCCGAGATATTGAGGAAAGAATTAGGGAAAGATCATGAAAATCAATCCCATAGTAATACATGACGCCGCTGAACAAATGGGTGAAGGGGAAACCCGAGCTCATGGACGGCGGGGAGGAACACGACTCTCTTGGGACTCCTGAGTAGGGACGACATGTCCCGCCGGTGGGAGACGGTGGTCGATCTTCTTGGCCGACACCCGCTTCCTCGAGCTTGATATCCTTCTCCCGACGGTAGAGGCCATCCATTTGCCTCCCGCCCAAATCCGACATCTTTGGAAAATCTCTTGATGGAAAAGGAGAATGCCGAGGCTAGGGCTCGAACAGAGGGAATGAGCTAGCGTATGAGAAGGCGGGTAAAGAGGAAGAAGCCTTATCTCTTTATAGAGACGGCAAAGCTTTTTGCGCCCCCACTTGCTCGGTGGAACCCGCTGCTCCCCACTCGCCAGGATTAGCGGCGCGGTTGGATTACCCATACCCGCATTGATGAAGATCCCGCTGATACATCTCCAACGATCTATAATTTTGATTGCTCCATGCTACTTTATCTATTGTTTTGGACTATAATGGGCTTTATTTTCCACTTTATATTATTTTTGGGACTAACCTATTAACCGGAGGCCCAGCCTGTAATTGTTGTTTTTGCCTATTTCAGTTTCAAGAAACGAATATCAAACGGAGTCCAAACGGAATGAAACCTTCGAACGTGATTTTCTCACCGAACGTGATCCATGAGACTTGGACCCTACTCAAGGAGTGCCTGAGGCGGTCACGAGGGTGGGGGCGCGCCTCCCACCGGGCATGCCCCCGCCTCGGGGCCCCCGACGCCCACACCGACGCATTCTTCATCCTATATATACCTACGCACTTCAACAGATCGGGATGGAGCCAAAACCTAATTCCACCGCCGAACTTCCTCAGATCCATGAGATCCCATCTTGGGGCCTGTTCGAGCTTCACGGAGGGGGCATCCACCACGGAGGGCTTCTACATCAACACCATAGCCCTCCGATGAAGTGTGAGTAGTTTACTTCTGACCTTCGGGTCCATAGTTAGTAGCTAGATGGCTTCTTCTCTTTTGGATCTCAATACAATGTTCTCCCTCTCTCGTAGATCTATTTGATGTAATCTTCTTTATGTGTGTTTGTTGAGACCGATGAATTGTGGGTTTATGATCCAACTTATCTATGGAAAATATTTGATTCTTCTCTGAATTCTTTATGTATGATTGAGTTATCTTTGCAAGTCTCTTTGAATTATCTGTTTGGTTTGGCCAACTAGATTGGTAGTTCTTGCAATGGGAGAAGTGCTTAGCTTTGGGTTCAATCTTATGTGTCCTTACCAAAGGATGTAAGTTGCAAGGCACGATTGTATTGTTGCCATCGAGGATAAAAGATGGGTATTTATCATATTGCATGAATTTATTCCTCTACATCATGTCATCTTGCTTACATGCTACTCTGTTTTTAACTTAATATTCTAGATGCATGCCGGATAGCGTTGATGAGTGGAGTAATAGTAGTAGATGCGTAATCGCTTCGGGTCTACTTGTCATGACGTGATGCCTATATACATGATCATTGCCTGATAACCTCATAACTATGCTCAATTCTCACAATTGCTCAACAGTAATTTGTTCACCCAATCGAGGATATCTATGCTTTGAGAGAAGCCACTAGTGAAACCTATGGCCCCGGTCTATTCTCATCATATCAATCTCCATCACTTTATTTACTTGCTTTGCTTTTACTTTTTACTTTGCATCTTTATACCAAAAATACCAAAATATTATCTCTATCAGATCTCACCTCGTAAGTGACCGTGAAGGGATTGACAACCCCTAAGCGCTGGTTGCAGTAGCTATCGCTTTGTGCAGTACGAGGGACTTGCGCGTGGTCTCCTAATCGGATTGATACCTTGGTTCTCAAAACTGAGGGAAATACTTACGCCATCGGCTGCATCATCCTCTCCTCTTCGGGAAATCCAACGCAAGCTCGAGACGAGCACCCGTAATAAGGGGACACGATCTCGCTTTGACAAGACGTGTCAAGGAACCGCCGCAATATGCGCCATGCTGGTTGTGGGAAAACGGTTCAATAATGACCCGACCGTAATGACACGTCATGCTGCTTCTAAAAAGTTGTCAAAGATATTGCATTTGTGAAATACCATTCTCTACTATGGCATGTGAAGATCATTTTGTGGATCCGACATGGTTCAAGTGTTCGATAATTACTTTGAGTACTCGGAGAAGGAACCCGCTTTATGGCGTCAAGACAAGATCGCTGCTACGGACTCATCGCCATTGAAGCCTAGTTCGTGGGCTACCGAGGAGTCCCGGATTAGGGGTATCCTGACAGCCGCCTATATACATCGTCCGACTATTGAAGCGTGAAGATACAAGACTCAAGACTTCAATTCGTGTCCGGATGGAACTCTCCTTGGCGTGGAAGGCAAGCTTGGTGATCCGGATATTGTATTTCCTTCCTTGTAACCGACTCCATGTATATTCTAGCCCTCTCCTGTCTATATAAACCGGAGAGGTTGGTCCTTAGAAGGCCGATCACGATTACAATCATACCATCATAGGCTAGCTTCTAGGTTTAGCCTCTACGATCTCATGGTAGATCTACTCTTGTACTACCCATATCTTCAATATTAATCAAGCAGAAGTAGGGTTTTACCTCCATCGAGAGGGCCCGAACTCGGGTAAACAAAGGTGTCCCTTGCTTCCTCGTTACAATCAGCCTAAGACGCACGTACACCGCACCCCTACCCGTGATCCGCTGGTTTTGACAATCGACAAATGATTTTACCACATCGCTTTTCCTCGCCGACAAGCTTCGACAGCTTCACTCGGGCTACATTGGAAACTCTAGTAACATCATCCAGGTTAGAGTCTTTCCTGAGAAATTATGGCCTTCCCTTCCTTCTTTTGAGCTTGGCATTCATGGGTTGGGCAAAAAGAATCTTGACAAAGTTCTTCTTCGGAAACCATGGCTATGTGTGGACTCACAATTGACAAAACCTCACTTTATTCCTTAGTGAGAACCTACCATTGTTCTTGTAGGAACCCGAGCTAAATCTCTTCACAAAGGTTATATTGCCATTTGATCATACAAGGGACATCAATTGGAATCACCTTCTTCTCCATCTTCTTCTCCTCTTATTTATAACTTGATTTATGAACTTGACCGCTCTTGACCTTCATTGCAAGGTTTGTTTTGTGTCCTCCTATACTTGCAAGTCAAGTTGTCTCTTCCCTTTGATTATGAACTCCTGCTGCAAGAAGGTAGCAACGACATCATCGAAAAGTCATCTTTGAAAAACATGCTCATGCCTTATGATCCAAACCATGTTCTCAAAGTGAGACAAAAGAGCGTTAGAATCTTATCAAAGAAGGAGGCGGTTGGTCATGGTGAACTGGCCATCAACCTTGTCACACTCAAAGATCTAGATTTCTGCAACGAGAGCCTTGAGACACTCATGAAGCTATTGAGGAGTCTCATTCTTTCCCAACACAAATTAGTGCATATCACTCTTTTCCATTTCATATCTTGATTGTTGACGAATTGAGTTACCATATTTTGTCAACACAAGAGTATTCCATAGTTGCTTACGGAGTTAACATGGAGGTATTGTTGCCTCTTACTTACACAAAAGCCCTTCCTTATCATCATACATTTGGCAACATTAGGCTATTTACCATAGGCTTCTTGTGGAGTTAGATCACTAGGGTTCACGGATTGAAGCCACTTGCCACAATCTCCCACATATCATTGGAGGAACTCTTCATACATGATCATGAATCTCAATTTTCCACATCGTGAACTTCCCCTTTGTATTTAAAAAAGGGGTGTGCCTTTTAAAGTTAAATTTGGGTTCTCTAGGTGGTGGTGAAGGAAATATGCCCTAGAGGCAATAATAAAGTTGTTATTTATATTTTCTTATATCATGATAAATGTTTATTATTCATGCTAGGATTGTGAAAGTGCAACTATCCCTAGGTGGTTTTGGTAATTCATAACAACATATAGCTCATTGAGGTAATGCTATTCAAAGACAAATATTTCAGGAAAGCTCAATGAATGGCATGGCATGGATGATGAAAGTGGATCCCTCAAAATATCAAGGACAAAGGATTGGCTCAAGCTCAAAAGCTCAAGACTCTACATTTTACATTTTAGTGATCCAAGATCACATTGAGTCTATAGGAAAAGCCAATACTATCAAGGAGGGATGAGGTGTTGCTTAATGAGCCTTTTGCTTCATGTGCTTAGTGATATGCTCCAAAACCCTCCACTACTTTCTCACATCCACATATGACCTAAACCTAAAGTCAAACTCGACCTACCGATTCTTTCTATCCGCGCCACCGAGTTCGGGATGTCATAGCCATCGCCACAAACCCTAGGCAAATCGGTCTCATCGATAGGGATCTCGGTCTCACCGAGATAGATTGCAATATCTCTGCTTCCTTCGTAACATTTCGGTCTCAATGAAGTGAGTGATCGGTCCCACCGAGATTACAATGTAAACTCTCTGCTTCCTTTGTAACTTTTCGGTCTCACCGAAAGAGCAAATCGTCCCACCGAAGTTTACTCCGACCAACTCTCCGTTAGCTAATTACCAAATTCGTCTCACCGAGTTTGTGTAATCGGTCTCATCGAGATTACGCTATGCCCTAACCCTAACCATATCGGTCCTACCGAGTTGCATGTCGGCCCCAATCAAAACCCTAGCGGTCACTAGGTTTACTAAATCGGTCCAACCGAGTTTGATGATTTGGTCCCACCGAGTTTGGTAAATTGTGTGTAACGGTTAGATTTTGTGTGGAGGCTATATATACCCCTCCACCTCCTCTTCATTCGTGGAGAGAGCCATCAGAACAAACCTACACTTCCAACTTACCAGTTCTGAGAGAGAACCGCCTACTCATGTGTTGAGGCCAAGATATTTCATTCCAACTGAGGGAGTCCTGGATTAGGGGGTGTCCGGATAGCCGGACTACCATCATCAGCCGAACTATCATTTGCCGGACTATCATCATCGACCGGACTCCAAGACTATGAAGATACAAGATTGAAGACTTCACCCCTGTCCGGATGGGACTTTCCTTGGCATGGAAGGCAAGCTTACGATACGGATATGTAGATCTCCTACCATTGTAACCGACTTATGTAACCCTAGCCCTCTCCGTGTCTATATAAACCGGATGGCTTTAGTCCGAGGGACTACAATCACAACAACCCTTACAATCATACCATAGGCTAGCTTCTAGGTTTAGCCTCCTTGATCTCGTGGTAGATCCACTCTTGTAAACATCCACAATATCAATATCAATCAAGCAGACGAGGGTTTTACCTCCATCAAGAGGGCCCAACTCGGTAAACATCGTGTCCCTTGTCTCCTGTTACCATCCGCCTAGATGCACAGCCGGGACCCCTACCCGAGATCCGCCGGTTTTGACACCGACATTGGTGCTTTCATTGAGAGTTCCTCCGTGTCGCCACCGATAGGCTTGATGGCCTCTTCAATCAACAACGACGCAGTCCTGGGTGAGACCTTTTCCCCGACAGATCTTCAGATTCGGCGGTTTCACATCGCGGGCCAACTCCCTTGGCCATCCGAGCAGATCGAAGCTACGCCCGGGCCGCCAGTCAGGTTTGAAGCTTAAACTTCACGGCCGGTATCCGCGGGACTTGATCTCGATGGATCTAAGCTACAGCCGAAGGCCAATTGGTCACGATGGGCATGACTTAACTCGCCACCGGACAAAGACCTTGAGGTCAAGACTCGATCCGCCCGACTCATAGTCCGGAGCCGATCGTCAATCGAGGACGGATGGCTGGACACCGCCGAGCCGCAATTCCTACGGCGATGGAGCCGAACACTTACCTTGTCCCACGAAGCCCATGACTCGAGGTGCCGGACTTCGCGGACCAACCTCCCGCGCCCTTCCAAATAATCCGATTACGCCGATCATGGAATTCACCGCTATGACATTTTTCAAAGACTTCGCTTCGGGCGATATCATAAATTCATTGAAGCATCTTCGCTATCTCGAGAGCCCCGGCCGAACCACGCCAGACGGTTGGGACGCGGATGATGAAGAAATTCAGATCCCACTCCACCACCCACTTCAGAGCCACCGCCGACGCATTTAACCGACATACTGACCACGATTCAAGACATCGACGGTATGGACGACGATGCCGAGAGATTCCAAGAACCAAAGGCCTACAGACACCGAAGACCACCTCACATACGACATATACATGGTGGACACCCCAAGGGAAGCGATAACGAGGAACAACGGACGCGCAGAGGATAATCTCGCCGATAAAGAACCAAAACGGCGACGAGACGCCACCCTAAGTCCCGCCAATCAAAGCAGCCTTCCTAACGACTCCAGCGATAGAGCAGGGCAAGCCAGCAGACGATTTAACAGGACGAGCCGGATAATCAACCCTTCACGGAGCAATCAACAGTCCGGCACAACACCGTGAGCATAAGAACATACGCAAAAAACTTGTCGCCACCGCAAGAAGTTTTAAGAAGGCGAAACAGAAGCTCAAACAGCAGTAAGACACGCCGTAATGAAGTGGAGCAAAGTATTCAAGACCGCAGACAAATATGGCAATGGCCATCAAACTAAGAGCTACCCTAAGCGCAAGTTGTTACCAGAGTTTGACGAGGAAGCCATCGAGCCTTCACAAATAAAAATAAAGAGGCCGCTCAAGCCGATAGACGCCGATGACAGCCCAAAGCGACAAACGGGCTGCACACAAGCTTCTAATTATAATCTCGTAAAACGGACGGCCCAACTAGGTCCATCTACGGGCCAAAAAGAGGACCCTGTGAAGTAACGCACCACGACAAGTGTTCAAGACAGCGGCACACCCAATATAGGGCGCCAGACACCCGCTATGTTTCATCGATGAGGTGCTGGATCATAAATTTCAAAGAGGGTTTAAACCCATAAACATAGAGGCGCATTTACGACACAACAGACCCCGGAGTCTGGATAGAAGACTACATACTACACATACACATGGCTAGAGGAGATGATCTCCACGCCATAAAATACCTACCCTCAAGCTCAAAGGGCCAGCTCGGCATTGGCTCAAAAGCCTCCCGTAAAACATCAAGAAGTTGGGAAGAGCTTGAGGACGCTTAGAGCAAATTTTCAAGGACTTATGTCCGCCTCCTGATGTTGACGATCTGAGTCATATAACCCAACAGCCCGGAGAGTCACAAGAATTTCGGAACAGGTTCCTTACCAAAAGAACCAAATAGTCGATCGTCCGGACGCTGAAGCCTTAGCAGCTTTTAGACACAACGTCCGAGACTAATGGCTCGCCAGACACCTCGCCAAGAGAAGCTAAGAACAATGGCCGCTTAATAAGTTTCATGACGCTTTTATGCTAGAGAAGACAAATGGCTAGCAAGATGCAGCACCAGCGACCCGAGTACATCCGAGATCGAGATGGAACGAAAGTCACGCAGCAGAAAGATCAGCGCGAATAAAGAAAAAGCCCACAAGGCACAGTGGTCAACGCCGATTCAAAAGCTCGCGCCGCATAACAAAACACGGCCTCTTAAGGACAACAGAGACGAGCTATCAAATTTAAACAAAATTTTAGATCGGATATGTCAAATCCACAGACTTCTAAGGCTCGCAAACCATACCAACCAAACTGTTGTTTTTAAACAGTCCGACAGACTTAATGTCGGACACAAGGGGCCTGATACGCCAAGCGAGGACAATGACGAGCCCCACCAGCAGAGCACCGAAGTCAAAAGACTTTCCTCGAGAAGTCAAACAGTAAACTTGCTTCACGTGATAACACGGAAAGCCAAAGACGGCACTCGCCAAGACAAGTGTCTGACGATCCACCCCAAAGGACCAAGGTTGATGTCAAAACCAATCACGCTCGACCATCCGATTAGTCCGTATATCCGGAGCGCAGGATAGACTGCCCGATATCGGATCCCATAATAGACGGACTGCAATTAACGCAGTGTTGATGGACGCGGCAAGGACTTAAACCTTGTAAGTGCATCTAGTGCCCTTAGTGATTTTGGTGTATTGAAGACTTATAGGTTAAGCAACTAATGCTTGTGAGTGTACATGTGTCTATAAGTCTATGAGGAGTTTGATATATACAGAGAAAGTCGAATTCTAAAATGAATTTCTTCAATCAAGAATTTGATATTCAAGACTTTCAAGACTTTGAAAGTGAAGAAATTGGTGTGATTCTCAAGACTTGGTAATCGCTGAGGAATATGAAGCGTGAAGACTTTTGTTTTCGTAGTTTCATTTTCTTTCTTGAGTCATAGGAAACACCGTGATCGTTAAAGGGGGTCGAGGAAATACTAAGGAAAAATTTCCATTTGATGCTCAACTCAAAATCCTACACCTACCAATCCTTCGAGGAAGCTTTTGAAATCTCATACAGTTCAACAATTCTTCAAAGGATGTAGACGAAGCTTTCCGTCAATCGAGGAATTTGTTCTCGATCGAGGAGTTAGGAATTCGCCAAAGGCGAATTGCCTACACAAAGGAGGAACATGATAGCCCCGAGGAATTTGATGTTCAAATTTCCGATCAAGGTCAAGCCGCGGCCACCTGTCCCAATTATTATATCCACCCACGATCGCATTACCCATCTCCACTACACAAGACATGGGTGACACATGTCATGAGAAGGAAGCGTCAGGCACGCTCGTCTAAATCTTCTGGACGAGCCGCTTTTCATCGTGGCTATAAATACCCTCTCTCCTTTCTCACTCTTTACTCCGCCGACTCTCTCTCTCGCCGAGCTCCTCAAACCCTAGCGCCGCTACTCCATCGTCAGCGGTGAGGAAAAGCTTCACGCTTTGACCTCTTCGCCGACGCATTTCGCTACCGACCGTGGAATTTCTTCACCCGCCGCCGCCGTAGCTGATTTCCTCTCGCCAAGTTAGGGCGGAGAAGATCTGAACGATTTAACTTCTCAACTGTTCATCTCAGTTCGTGTGTTCTTCACTGTAAATTAAAAGTTACTTTTATTACTCGCTTTGATTCTCAAATCTTCTTCAAATTCTTCAAAGGTGTTTATTTCAAATTCCTCACACATATGAACACCTCAAATCTCTTGACTCATTTCTAAGCAATGATTTTCTTCAAGATTCCTCAATTGTGTGGATCTTTGATCTATACAACTCGAACCTAAGATAAAGAACGCTATTGAAATTCTTCAAGGCTCATCTGGTCAAAATCCTCAAACTTGTTCTTTTTGAAAACCTCCGAGAACGATATGACCTCTTCAAATTCCTCGCACCTATACTGCTCACAGTGTACAAATGTCCGCCGCTGAATCCCTAGGTTCTCATCAACTTAACTCATTTGCAGCTGCTCGAAGAAAATCTGCACACTTCTTCGAGAACTCAATTGTTCAATTTCTCACCAAGAAAATGGCGATGGTAAGAAGTCGCAGAAGGGAGGAAAGAAACCGAGGTCATGACAAGATTCAAATCCCCGAGGAAATATATGTCGACCATCAGACACCGATGAGGAAAGAAAAATCAACGCAAGGTGCGATACGTAAGATTGAACGGAGATGGGCACGGAATGGAAGGAATACCGATATGTAACACCTAAGTACATGAAGAAATTCGCTAAATCCTCCATGCCCAAGAGCCCTTTGGCACCAGGCCAAATAGCTGATCCCACTAGCCAAACGCGTGAGGACTTTCCGATGAGGGCTAAACGCCAAGCAAAGTTGGCTAAGCAAGCAAAGGAAGCGTGAAGAAATTCAATGAGGATTCTGCCACGCCGCTGCACATCGAGGTCTCGGTCAAGCCGAGGAAATCGATGCAAAAGAAGTCCGCTAACAAGCCAAGTACTTCATCATCTGTGCTCTCACGGCCAAGTTCCTCACCTGCTCCCTCCAGCAAATTCCTCAAGAAGAAATTCTCACACCGCCGCTGCTCCACCAAAGTCCTCAACAGCTCCGGCCCAAACCTTCGCCTCGTGGCACTGCTACTTGTCAAAGGACAGCTGGCTTCAATTGCCTCACGATCTCGCAAGTTCCTCACCTGCCCCAATTCTTCATCCGCCCGACTTCATCAAGACAAAAGCAACAATGGACGTGGTCCTCGCCTAGCCCAAGGAAGAAACAGCTTGTAGTCCACGTACATCTCGATGATGAGGCATCCGATGAAGAACTTGAAGAAATCATCGAGACCGCCAAGTTAGAGCCAAGAAGAGCCAAGGGAACATCTGCAGCATCGCTTTTGGACCCAAGAAAGTCCTCGACTTCATCGACCGCACAATGATCCCAATACCCTCTCGCTTGATCTTCCTTTGACACCTGGTCAAAGTCATATGTTGACTCACTTCATCGCAAGAAAATGGAAGTTTGAGAAGGCGAAGGAAATCAAGAAGGCTCAAGACAGAAGGAGAGGTTCCTCAAGAAAATGTTGTCAAGATGACACCGAGGAACTCCTTCAAATCCAAACCGACATTCGTAACCTCAGAAGGACTTTGACACATACTATGCTGATTGGCAAGTAGTCAAGACCAGATTCACAACCCGACGAAGAAACTCACAACTGCTGCACACTGCAACATGAAATCCTCAGCTCAAGCCTCCGTCAGCCTAATGAAGAAAATGCCAAGAACGCTGAAGCTCACCGCTGAAGAAAATGCTGATTCCAGGCTGATGAAGAAATTCCAGCCACCGAAGAAATCGCCAGGCACCCACTAGTGGTGCGCTCAAGAAATCGCTCAAGACAGGCAACCGCATCGCTTGCTCCTCAAGAAACTGCCCCAAATTCCTCAGCTCCTACAGCGCCAACTCCAACTCCAATTCTTCCATCCGCTTCGATGTGAAGAAAACAAAGGCTGGAACGAGCTGCTGTGAAGAAAAGGAAAGCATCACCATGCCGATTCTTCTTCACAAGAAAATGAAGCCAATGACCAGCTCTTGAAAACCCAATTGATGCTATTCCAATTTCCTCCATACCATCAAAGGAAGTAGTTCCTTTGAGAAGAATATGAGATCCCAACCGATCTCGATGAAGAACATCAATCTCCTGCTACGCCAGAGAAAATTGATGAAGAAATTGAAGTGGAAGCAATCCTTCAACCCCAGCCATTCCTCATCGCACCATGAAATTCTCAAGATGGTGCCGAGGAAATTGAAAATGAAGATGTGGATATTGGATGCACCACTCCAAGAATCAATGATGACTTTGGGAAAGTCAGATCCCAATACTCCGCCTTCACCCCGCCTCCAACAAGTTCCTCACCCCCGCATGATCGTCCAGATAGACTCAAGAAAATCAACCCATCGGTTCTGCATGAAGAAATTCCAGCCACTAGCGCCGATGAAACTGCTGCCGCCGCCGCTGAAAATCCTCGATCGCATGTTGAGGACCAAGAAATTCTCGTCAAGAACCTGAACTTACGATTCCCGAGGTGGTGATGCAACCGATCGACACCCTCTCGCCAAAACAAGAACTGTGACTCACCAAGCAAAAGTTCAAGGCTGAAGATTTCTTTGTCGAGCACGTGTTCTTCATCGAATATAATCCTTATGATTCTGCTCGATTAGAAGAGGCGCTCGACCGCCACCAAGCAAACTTCTATTCCTCGCTGTTTTTCAACAAGGACAAAATCTTCGATCATGCTCATATTCCTCATGTGGATATGGAGTCGCCGCCAGTGCTTTGAGCCCGGCCCTAAGTGTTCTTCACGATGCGTGTCTTCTAAACTTTTGCAATCGATATTTGTGATTGAATGAAGAGCTAATTCTTCAGTTCTATGCAACCCTTCACATCACCGGAGACGCTCAAGATGTGACTTCATGGGTCTTGGATTGATGACCGAAAACACCTACTACAAGGCACCAAAGAAGTGAATTGCTTCGCGCTCTTCCACTCAGTCCTCCGATTGATGGAGCTCGTCGATCTATGAAGAAAAGGAACTTTCAAATCACTATATGCAAGTGCCGATGAAGCCTTTGAAACCAAGGCAAGCTCCAAGGACCAAATTCTCGTCAAGGAATTATTATATGTGCCTCTAACAGTCTATCGAATTTTGACGAAGACTATGAGTCCTATCAAGGGCCACGACTTAATGATGAAGAGGTCGCTGGCATCATGAAGAATATGCTTTTCAACATCATCCATGCATGCTCCTGGCCAATTTCCATGATTTCTTCATGAGGACTCGCTAACATTGCCATGTCACCTTTTGAGTGAAGCCTTATGCACCTTGGATTATGAGATTCATCAGTCAAGATCTTCACCAATTACAAGGTGATACTTTGAACCACCGCAGCTACCGCCTCGATTGAAGTCCTCAAACGGCCAATTGCCTCACCGATGAAAAGGGAAAGGCTGCTGCTGTGATAGATGAAGGCATTCGCCCATTGATGGACAGTCAAAGCAGCATCTTACTCCACCAATGATGACTCGCCACACATGACTCAAAGAAAGAAATACCTCGCTACATAGTCCTCAAGCTATCGCACCTGTGGTGATGATCGATCGTGAGTTACCTCGCCTTCATCGAAGGTTGATCGCAATCACAAGTGGGTCAAACGCCAGCTTAGTACTCTTCTTACAACCTGACCTCAACTCACAATGCAAAGAAGAAAACCACTACTATCTTCATGAAACCTTCAAGCGCACTGGGCTGTTCTTTCACATGTCTACAATGAAGAAGAATCGAATCAATGGGACTCAAGGAAGAATTTGACCGGTCTGCTCCTCCTCCAAGAAATTCAAGAAAGTCAAAGTTCCTTCCTTAGTGGCCAGCTCCTATTCTTCATCTCGCGACATCGATGAAAATGAAGATTTGGAAGACACCGCCGCTGGTCCTACTCAACGAACAACTCCCGATAATGTCAAGCGCCCGCCTTCAACTTGAAATTCTTCAAGAGCGTTAGTCCTCGCTTCAACTTTTGGTCATTTGATGACAAAGGGGAGAAATTTGAGTTAGTCTTCAAGCCGGTCTCGCTTTTGTCTATATACGATTTTATTAAGTTACAACTCGCTCTTCCAAACCTTTATTGATCGAAGTTGTAATCTTAAACCCGATGGTGCTTTGATACTTTTGATGCATTATGCTTTTGCTCTATGCTCGATTACGAGTGTTGATATGCTGATCCTTGTTATGCTCGATCCTCATGAGCTCGGTGAAAATCTTCAAATCGATTTGGGATCCGATACTCATGAAGAGTTTCAAATTCTCATACGCATTGGGCTCGATACTTTTTATGCATTATTTTGCATGCTCGATATCATCAAGCACCATATTTCATCATGCATTTCAAATTCTCATATTATATGTCAAATGCGTATGAATTACAAGATATAGGGGAGATCTCCATGATTCAAATCTTCAAATGTGCATTGCCTCAAAAGCAAATTCTCACTATGCACATCTTCGGGGAGTTCTTCTATATCTTGCAATCAAAATCCTCATTATCAGTATTTACACTTCAATATTTATCCTCGCTGAAAACTTAACTCAGATTGTCATCAATCACCAAAAGGGGAGATTGTAAGTGCATCTAGTGCCCCTTAGTGATTTTGGTGTATTGAAGACTTATAGGTTAAGCAACTAATGCGCTTGTGAGTGTACACAGTCTATAAGTCTATGAGGAGTTTGATATATACAGAGAAAGTCACCTCTAAAAATGAATTTCTTCAATCAAGAATTTGATATTCAAGACTTTCAAGACTTTGAAAGTGAAGAAATTGGTGTGATTCTCAAGACTTGGTAATCGCTGAGGAATATGAAGCGTGAAGACTTTTGTTTTCGTAGTTTCATTTTCTCTTCTTGAGTCATAGGAAACACCGCATCGTTAAAGGGGGTCGAGGAAATACTAAGGAAAAATTTCCATTTGATGCTCAACTCAAAATCCTACACCTACCAATCCTTCGAGTGAAGCTTTTGAAATCTCATACGCTTCAACAATTCTTCAAAGGATGTAGACGAAGCTCTTCCGGTCACCGAGGAATTTGTTCTGATCGAGGAGTTAGGAATTCGCCAAAGCGAATTGCCTACACAGGAGGAACATGATAGCCCCGAGGAATTTGATGTTCAAATTTCCGATCGCTGTCAAGTTGCGCGCCACCTGTCCCAAATATCTTATCCACCTAACGGTCATATCATTGAAGGGCATTTATGTCTTATCATGTCGGGCTGCTCCCTAGGCTATAAATAGCCGCCTCTACAACCACTAGTTGGTTGGCTGCTCCGAGAGAACTTGACACTTGTCATTTGAGAGCAACCCATCCTCCGAGGACTTTGAGCGAAAATCATCAAGTGAGGAAAACCCAAAGTGAGGAAAACCCAAAACCAAACCCCAACAAACCCAAAGTGATTGAGCATCATCAAGAAATTGATCCCGCGTGATCCGACGCTTTTACCATTGAAGACTGTGCTTCTTCCGCACGGTTAGGCGCCAAGGTCTAGAGCATCCAAGAGGAATTGTGGATCGCCGAGTGACCAAGTCTGAAGGTTTGGGAGTCGCTCAAGACTTACCACGAGTGATTGACGAGGTCTGCGTGACCTTAGTTCAAGGAGAATACGGTGAGGACTTGGTGTCCCGAGCTGCGTGCTCAAGGATCGGGTGTCCGGACTGTGGTCCTCGAAGTTTAAATACTCAGCCGCCTCCAACCAGACGCATAACCGAGACAGTTAGCTTGAACTGGTCTACCAAATCATTGTCTTCACCAACCTAATCGGTTCTATTTCCTCAACCCTTTCATTTCCTCATTATCGTGTTGAGTGTATGTTCATATCGTGTTTGAAGACTTTGATCAAGACTTTCAATTTCCCTCGCTCAATTTCTTCACTGCTTTGTCTTCATCTTGTGTTATCCCGTGATTACGCTTTTGGTACTGTGATTGTCTTCATTTCATCATGATGACTATGCTTGTAATCTGTTATGCTTACTTCGAGTACTTATTCCACTGCATGTATTTCTTCGCTAAGGAATTTCTCACCGCAAATTCCTCGCTGAAGAATTTGTAAAATTCATAAAATCGCCTATTCACCCCCTCTAGTCGATATAACGCACTTTCAAACCTGCTATATCCGGCACAATCCGCAAGTGGGGATAGACCCTATTACACGGCATAGCCGCACTTCCTTCAAAGGAGTGGCGCCAGCCCTTAAGCCAGCTATCAAGCACCACTGGACGGAAGCTCGTCCGCCCCAATACAATACCACATTCCGCCTCTTACGCTTCAAATGCCCGTCCACGGGCATCATTTCATCAAAGGGTCGCCGAGACCCCGGACACGGCTGGACGAGTCCGAATAAATAAGCTAGGGCTACCTAGCCGCACACCCTTCACAAGGGTTTGCACATACAAGCCATAATGAGCTAGCATAGGCTCAGCTTTCTTAATCTATATTTCAATTTTTATGCACTTTCTCGCACGCATTTCTTTTCCAACCAAGTTCCTCTTTTTACAGATGAACAGCGCACACTGGCCCGTGATACAAAGACAACGGAGACACAAAGCGCAGACGCAAGAGGGACCCGCTGTAAGGACTCTTTTCAGACTAAGACCCTACGTAAACCTTTCTTATCGCCTCTTGTTGCTAGAATCCCTGGTTTTTCAAGATAACCAGAGTGGAGATCGGCGCTGGCATCGGCCGCCAGAAGAACCTGCCCATACCGACACAAGGGGCTTAGGGCTTTGTTTTGCTCGCTATTATAAAGACCGAACACCTTCGGAGTGTTCGCGCCTCGAAGTTAGGCCTTATATGCATCAGTTCAATCATGTCTTTGGTCAAATGTTGGGTTTGCCTGCCCCGTGTTTTGCTGCCTTACGCTCAGATCATCGGCTAACGCGCTCCAGGAGAACTATCGCGACAGCCCCAGCTCGGCCGGGCGAGCACCTCAAGAGAGAAAGCCAAACTGACCGTCATGATACAAATGAGACCTGGTCAACCACTGATCGACCTTGGGAATGTTTAGGATTCCTCCGCTGACGGCGGGCCGCTTCCGCCAGCACATATGCGCCTCAATTCGGAGAGCACGGTGCCCTGTGGGCTATGTCGAGCCCCACCTCGAACTCCATGGCTAAGTGAAAGTGATAAAGCATTATAGTCCGTTGCCTCGCTTGCTACGCTACCACCTCCTTTACAGACCGAGACGCCGGATTAAGTGTGAAAACGCTATTTTTTGTAACACCCCGCATCTTGTGCGTAATAGTTTACGATCGCCATCTTTCAGGTTATACATACGTATACATGAACGGCCGCAGCGGAGATATTCTATTACTTGAACGCACAAGTATAAAAGGCGCTTACATCATAAATATCATTTTTACATCATATAAACGCTCATTCAACGTAACATTTTTGAGCACCGCGACTCTATTACACGAGCACCGTGCAACACTTCGCCAAAATAGTGCTCGCGGTAGCCGTTATTATCCAACTCGGGTCGCAACAGCGTGGCATCCATCTCGTCCAATGTGTCTTCACACAGGCGAGCGCCATCCGCGCACCCTCTATGCAGGCCGACCGCTTCATCGCCTTGATATGCGGCACCGCCCCAAGAAATTGCTGCAATAAGCCAAAATAACTCTTCGGCTGAGGCCTATCCGGCCGGATATGGGTCACTATATCCGCCATAGCAAGCCCGGACAACCTATTTAGCTCAGCCCACTCAGCCAAGCGATCGGTCAGCGGAAGTGAACGCCCGACTATGGAATTGAGACCAAAATAGCTCTTCCGTCTGGTGATCCTTCCGCTTCGAATGCAAACTAAGATCCGCCGCACTCGCCGCTAAGTCCATATAAGGTCCTCCTGACACCACAGCTTGGCCCAGCTGAGCATATTTTGAACCGTGAACCTTCGGGCGCAGCAGTAAAAGGCTTGCCAGCTACAATCTCCCGCCCGGGCGCAGCTTTTTCCTTCATAGCCCGTGATTGCAGAGCGGGCATTCTTGGCTTCGGGCGGTGGCCTTCCACAGTCTTCCTGCTTCGCTAGGCGCCCTTCCCAAGAGCCTCATTGCGGTCGGTAGCCTCTTTTAACTTCACAGCCATTTCAGCTATCTCTTCCTCGCTCGGCAGCAGCGGCCCTTTCGCCGCTAACTCTCGGCCGCCTCGAGGCTGCCAGATATTCCTTCCGCCTGCTCCTTGGCTTGAGCAAGTTCAGCCCAAGACTCTCCATGGCAGTGGCACTATCTGCATTTCACGCACATATTGTAAGGAGTTGGCTTTGGCTCCTTACCACGTGACCGCCAGAAGAACACTTACCTTGCGACTCATCAAGTCGCTCGCTGATCAGCGCGATGTCCGTGATCCGCCACATCAAGTTGCCGCTTAGTTCAGCAGAACCCTTCAGTCCGCTGGCCTCGGATGACCCGCCACCTGCATCGGCACGACGGGAATTTAAACTCTGCGATTTTGATCCTCGCACGCTGTCGATATCGACAACCCACCGAGTCTCAGGGCTACTATCTATACAGGCGATTCTATATGCAAAACTGTTAAAAGGTGTGTCATTTTACGCATTTCAAACCCCGCCAAGAACTCCCGACGGCATTATGCAACGCTACCTTCGCGGATTTAAATCCTTTCAATCACCATGCTCATCAATGCGCTGATCTTCCGAGATAGACGCCTTCAAGCAGATCCTTCACCAGACACCGCTTACGCCGAACTATCCGGCTTTGCCACACACTCGGGCTCCTCCGTGATTTACACTTCAGGCTCGTTCGCCTATCCAATGGCGCCGGACGGGGCGCTCGCCTCTATCATCTCCCACGAAGGTCCCCAAGACGAGCTCATCTGCAAGGACGGAGATCCGAACTACAAGGTAAAAACTTTAGTTATCCTCGTAAGCACAAATAGGGATGTCCCTTATTATAAAACTCCTTTCTTTCTACTTACGGCTCGCTGAGGGCTGGCTCATTAAGGAGATTGTGCGGCCGGGCCTCTCCGACGCAGGACCTCAGCGAAGATTTCTTCCCCGCTTAGGGCTTTTTTCCCGGTCCCTGAGGCAGTCCTCTTCTCCTTGGTAGGAGGGATTTCGATCCCCTTGTTCAAGAGCCTCCTTAGGCGAGGCAGTAGCTTCCCGCTTCCCTTCGCTTCCTCCGGCCGCAACTCAAGCATCCGGACCAGCACGGATCCGCGCGTCTCGGACGGGGCCGGACATCAGATAATTTTGCTTCCGCTTATCCACTCCTCGTAGAAGGAGATCGGTCATAAGGCGGATCATCGAAAGGCAAACAAACGGTATGTCCGGACTTGGAACTACTTACTTGAGTATCCGGGCGATTGCAGCTTAGTCCAAAGATCTCGGTCAATTCGGACGCACTTCTTGCATCCAAGAATAAGTTATACATCTCCGTGGGCGCCATACCCATGAAGTGTTGAAGAACTGTGGCCCTCCGGATTGAACTCCCATAGCCGAGAGGACGGCGCTTGCAGGAAGGAGACGCCTAATTAGCATAACCTGCATCACCACCACCATATCGATCTCCCTTGTTAAGAGATCTCGAATCCGCCTCGCAAGAGGGGCACGCCCTTTGACGGCCCCTGCTGAGCTCCTTATTTGACCCACGACATCAATCGCCGTGGAGGTCCCATGAATAGGGGTGGCGGCTTTGTCTCATGCCCTGAACGGTAATATAGAACCACTTTGCTGCCACACAGCCGAGCTCCTCTTAGAAGGAGCCAGCGGCCACGGGCATCGCCCTCCTACTTATGGCCGCCCGCCACACTCCGCTTGACGCCTCGATCATCTTCGGCGCCACATTAAAAGTCTTCACCACAGCCAAGTGTGGGTGACGCGAGGAAGGCTTCGCAGATGACAATGAATGCGGATATATGGAGGATGGACTCGAGCCAAGTCGTGGAATTCCAACCCATAGTAAAACATGAGCCCTCTCACAAAAGGATCCATCGGGAAGCCTAAACCCCGACGGAGGTGGGATACGAAGATCTACATACTCGCCGGCCTCAGGTGGGGATGGCCTGCCCTTCGGCAGCAACCCGTGCGAAATCTCGAAGACAGTACTTGGCCTCCCGCAGTTTTAGCACATCCTCCTCCGTGACGGAGGAGGGCGCCCATCGCCCCGAGGTCGGAACCGACATTGTTGAAGGTCCAAAGCGCCAATCTGGGGCTCTAGGTGCTGGAACTTGGAGCATGGAGAGGATTCGATGGAAGATTGAAGAAAAGAAACGAGCCTTGGTCCTGCTATAAATAGGGAGGATACCAAGAGCCGCCTCCGTGACCGCTTGGGACTCGCCCCTATAGAGGGGCGTGATAACGGGCGCGTTGGGTTACCCACGCCTGCATTGATGAGAATCCCAGATTAAAGGAAAACACGATCTCGCGCTCGACAAGACGTGTTAAGGAAACCGCCGCTAAATGCGCGCCGAGGTGGTAAAGTAAAAACAATTCGAGTAATGGCTTGGTAGTGGTGTGACGCCATGCCACGGAAAACGCCAAAGATATTGAACTTGTGTATATATTATTATTCTCTACGGTGGAATGTGGAATTTATTTTGCAGAGCCGACACTATCCCGGTGTTCACAATCTTCTATCATTTGGAGGAGGAACCCGCTTTGCAATGCCAAGCAATATACACGCCAGCTTATCGTCATTGAAGCCTGGTTCAGGGGCTACCGAGGAGTCCTCGATTAGGGGTGTCCGGATAGCCGGACTACCATCATCACCGAACTATCATTTGCCGGACTATCATCATCGACCGGACTCCAAGACTATGAAGATACAAGATTGAAGACTTCACCCCGTGTCCGGATGGGACTTTCCTTAGCGTGGAAGGCAAGCTTGGCGACACGGATATGTAGATCTCCTACCATTGTAACCGACTCTATGTAACCCTAGCCCTCTCCGTGTCTATATAAACCGGATGGCTTTAGTCCGTAGGACTACAATCACAACAACCCTTACAATCATACCATAGGCTAGCTTCTAGGTTTAGCCTCCTGATCTCGTGGTAGATCCACTCTTGTAAACATCCACAATATCAATATCAATCAAGCAGGACGTAGGGTTTTACCTCCATCAAGAGGGCCCGAACCTCGGGTAAACATCGTGTCCCTTGTCTCCTCGTTACCATCCGCCTTAGACGCACAGTTCGGGACCCCTACCCGAGATCCGCCGGTTTTGACAATTCCACACCAACCATATGAATCTTGATCTCTAGCCTTCCCAAGTTGTTTTCCACTCAAATCTTCTTTCCACCAAATCCAAATCCTGAGAGAGAGTTGAGTGTTGGGGAGACTATCATTTGAAGCACAAGAGCAAGGAGTTCATCATCAACACACCATTTGTTACTTCTTGAGAGTGGTGTCTCCTAGATTGGCTAGGTGTCACTTGGGAGCCTCCGACAAGATTGTGGAGTTGAACCAAGGAATTTGTAAGGGCAAGGAGATCGCTTACTTCGTGAAGATCTACCGCTAGTGAGGCAAGTCCTTCGTGGGCGATGGCCATGGTGGGATAGACAAGGTTGCTTCTTTGTGGACCCTTCGTGGGTGGAGCCCTCTGTGGACTCACAAGAATCAGAACCCTTCGTGGGTTGAAGTCTCCATCAATGTGGAGGTACGATAGCACCACCTATCGGAACCACGACAAAAACATCCGTGTTCCAATTGCGCTTGAATTCTCCAAACCCTTCCCTTTACATTCTTGCAAGTTGCATGCTTTATTTTCCGCTGCCTATATACTCTTTGCATGCTTGCTTGAATTGTGTGAAGATTGCTTGACTTGATTAAATATAGCTAAAATCTGCCAAAGTCTAAAATTGGGAAAAGGTTAAGTTTTTAATTGGTCGTAGTCTAATCACCCCCTCTAGACATACTTCAAGGTCCTACAAGTGGTATCGAGCTTTGGTCTCCATTTGCTTTGATTTCCATAGCTTTTGGTGGTCATAGCCTTGGTTTCACAACCTAGGAGAGTATGGCGCCTAGCGAGGAAATTATCACCATAGAGTCATGAGATGTCACTCAAGGATAAGGAGGAACTTCACAACAAGTCAAGTGGTGCTTACAAAGCCTCATGTGAAGCCCCGACATCATCAAGTGAGAAACAAACCTTCAATGAAGAATTGAGCTTAATGGTGAAGAACTTCAACAAATTCTACAAGAATAGAAGCAAAGAAAGAAGCTCCAAGTCAAGGTCCTACAATGACAAAAGATCTTCTAGTCGAGAGCGTAATTGCTACAATTGTGGGAGACCCGGACACTATTCCAATGAGTGTACGGAACCCTACAAAAGAAGAGAAGATTCTCCCAAGAGAAGAAGTAGAAGAGAAGAATCACCACCAAGAGAGAGAAGGAGTAGAGATGATCGTTATGAACGAAGACCCTCACGGGGAAGCAAGGATTCGGAAAGGAAGGACAAGTCATCAAAGAGCTACACAAAACGAAGACATCAAGCTCATGTTGGTGAATGGGTATCCAGCTCCGACTCCGACAATCACTCCGAGAGAAGCTATCACTCCGACTCTGAACACACTCAAGATGAAGGTGTTGCCGGTTTAGCACTTGTGTCAACCAACTCCTACGACATATTTGAATCACCAAATGAAGGAATTGGAAGATGCTTCATGGCCAAAGGTCCTAAGGTAACACACCCCGAGTATGTTGATTTTAATAGTGACCAAGATGACTTGCTAGGTGATGATGATTTACTTGTTGACAACTCTAGTGATGAATACTATGATGAAACGTCAATTAATCATGCTCATCAAGATGAAACGAATGACAATGATAAGGAGAAAATTGAGCGTCTAACTAAAGAACTAAACACTCTTAAGTTAGCTCATGAAACTATCTTCGAAGATCATCGAGAACTTTTAAGGGCTCATGAGAAGTTACGTTTTGAAAAGCTTAATCTTGAGCAAGAGCATGAGTTCTTAAAGGCAATCAATGATGATCTTCGTAAGAAAAGTTCTTCTTACATTGCCAAGCGTTTACTCTTATCTACTTACATGCCTCAAGTCAAGTCTAGTAACAAGAACAAGAAAGATTCTTCTTCTAGTAGTAACAATAACAATGCTAAATCCAATATTGTTGCTTCTAGTAGTTCTCTTGATTCCACTAATGATTCTCTTAGCCAAGTTACACTTGAGCAAGAAAACAACTTATTGAAGGGATTATAGAAAAAGGTGTATACAAGAGCCTTGCCGGGAGTAAGCAATTTGAGGAAATTGTACGCAAGCAAGGAAGGCACCGGAAGAATCAAGGTGTTGGTTTTGAACGAAAGTTCAATGCCAATGGAGTTGAGTGGGAAGAAGATCAATACCCCAAGACGAAGTTTGTTCCTCAACAAGAGAAGTATGATCCTACTTCCTTCAAGGGAATACAAGCACAAGATGATCTTCCACCACAAGACCACAAGAAAAAAGGCAAGGACAAACTTCAAGAAGAGATTTATGCATTTGAAGAAGCACCTAAGGCCTTGGTCAAGTGGGTTCCCAAGACTACGTCAAATTCTACTTCATCAAGCACAACTACTACACCAAGGATTCCCATCAAGATGATGTGGATCCCGAAGAAGAAGAACTAGAGAGTTCTTGAGGGTGACTCCGCCAACATTTTTCACACATATCATTATGGCAAGGACAAGTGCAATCAACTTCCATATCTTGCACTAGTTCAAGGAGTCACAAACCCTCATGTTGGTAAGGCAAGGGACAAGGTAACCTAATGTTTTCATGGACATCATTTTGTGTGTGCATCACTCTATGTCTATGGATATTCTTGTTTGTTCCTTGTGGGACTAACCCGTGTAGGTATTGAAAGTGCAACTCACTCCAAAGGATTGCTCCAAAAGATCTACATCAACATTGAGCATCCACATCTTCAACACCTACATGAAGTCATCATCGACAAAACCCAAGGTTAGTTTATCCCTCTTAAGGGGTATCTCACATCTAGGGGGAGCTTAACTCTAAGAATTGAGTCAAAGCAACTCTAATGATGTGAACACATAAATGCTTTATGTAAAAGTGGTAACCCCACTTGAGCTTAAACGATGAGTATGACCTATGATCAAATGTTCTCATTTGACTCCTAAGTCAATATACTCATATATAGATGACCTAGTCATCACCTATTGTTTGATAGATGCTAGAATTGGTTGTGCATGCTTTGTCACATATTTCATTTGTCATTTTATTGTGTGAGCATGTTGGTTGCATATTTTACTCATTCGAGGACATCCACTTGTTGTTTTGATTGATTGGCTTTCTTTTTCTTTGGCCAAGTGGATGGACAAGAATGCCTAAGAACCTTCTCTAGCTATCTATGCTTTTCTCGTCTCAAACTCTATTCATGCTACATCACAAAATTTGATCAAGTCAGATTCGAACCACTCTGTGTGAGGAGCACTCGGAGTCCCCGATTCGTCATAGACTTAAACTTCCAAAACTTCTTTGTGATTTTCGGTATGACTGATTCCTCCATTTCGGTCATACCGAGATTACTTAGTCGATCTAGGTTTTCAATCTCAGTGCAACCGATTTTAACTTTTCGGTCACACCGAGTTGCAGTAACTGTTAACAGTTATGCATCTCGGTGCCACCGAGTTGTTCAACTCGGTCACACTGACAGTGTCGGGCTAAATATACACACGGGCAAATTTTTGGAAAACTTTCTCCAAAACTCCTCGCCTGCGCATAGCTCGCTCTGCCTACCAGGTCTACGGATCGTCGACTTCGTCGCCAGCCGCCTCCTGTTGCTGGTCTCCGCCGCCGTCAACGGAATTCTCCTCCGCCGTTGCCGCCGTAGCGAGTTCACCGCCGAACTAGGGTATGAACTCGATCACTGTGCTATCCTCGTCCAATTCTCAGCACATTGTGTTCGTAATGCATCTTGCCACGATTGAAACACTTCTATCCAGTCAAAACAATCCTTAGAATAGTTGTGATTCGAAAATTTAGGGTTAGGTTTCCGCCGAAACCATCTCGGACCCACCGAGTTGAAAAACTCGGTCCCACCGATTTGGCTAACGCCATTGCACTAGTAAGTCTCACCGACCAAGAATTACAAATCGGTGTGACCGATTTTAGAACTTTGTGAAACCCTAGCAGTCTCGGTGCCATTTAACTCGTGACTCGGTCTCGACCGAGTTCACTAGTTTAGGTTCCAAAACTGCTTCGTATCACCGAGTTTAAAAATCGGTAGATCCGAAATGCTTTTGTGGAAAACTAAAACTAAGTTTTTGAATCATTCTTTGCAAAATCTCTGCATTTTGTGATGCTCATCCACTCTACCTCATCTATAACTATTCACGTGGTCAGCAGTCAAGGTGAGCAGCATGTCGCACCAAAGTGACAACCGCAACAGTCAAGAGCAGATTCACATGAGTGAGGGCACTAGTCCCTCTAGCAGCTCAGATGAGGGGAGCAGAAGCACTCCCAGCAACTTGCCCAAGGCTTCCACAAGGACAAGGAAGAAGAAGACCTTAGAGTCTGAGGATGAGGATTATGTGGCAGCTGAGGATGAGGCCAGTTCTAAGAAGAAAGTGCTTAAGAAGGAGTACAGCTCAACAACAATTAAGCCTGGAATGAAGATCAAAAGGCCACCAGGCAGACAACCAATGTCCAAAGCCAGAGTATCCACTCAAGCTTCTTTGGAATCCCAACCCAAAGAACCTGCTGCTGCTGAAGGAAAGAAAAGGAAGGAAAGGGTCAAGAAGACCATGGCCAGAGTGATTGGGAAACCTTCTATGATGGAGGAAGAGGAAGAAGAAGAGGTTGTTGAGCCTGCACCCAAGGCACAAAAGCTGATGGGTGATGCCATAAAGTCAGGGGCTGCAACTTCAAAGCCCAAAGCTGCCCCCAAGCCCAAGAGTGCACCAAATAGGAATACCAGGAGTATACCAGCAGCTGAGAAGAACAAGGCCCCAATGCCTGATGTTGATGCTGAGGAAGATGAAGAAGGGCAGGTCCTAAGGAAGCTCAAACCCAAGATTCCAGACCATAATGATGCTCATCCTGTGGCTGAGAACATGAAGATCAGGAGAGATCAAGGGTTGAGTCTATGGAGAGAGTCGATCCATATGCCACCAGGAGAAGGACTGCTGAGATTACAGTGTTCCACACCAAGGAGCAGCAGGACTTCTATGAGACCATCTTATTGGATAAGAAGCCCATAGTTTGTGATATGAGGTGGGTCGACCGACCTACATTCAGAGAATGCGAACACTATCCTGGAGTGTATGACAGCTTCAGTGCTTGTGGAGTTGCAGATTTTGTTGGGCAGAAGCTCACAAATTGGAATGACGAGCTCATAATGCAATTCTACTCCACAACACATTTATATCCAGATGGCAGGATAGTTTGGATGTCAGAAGGAACGAGATACCAGTCAACCATAGAGGAATGGGCAAGTCTGATCAATGCCCCAAAGGAAAATGAAGATGACTTGGACATTTATGCGAAGAAGAAGATGGGACACAACTCAATGTCACAGATGTACAAGGAGATACCTGATGATGCACTTGAGTCTTTCAAGTTTGGATCAGTTCATTTTCTTCTGTCAGGGCTGCCTACGATCAACTGGATCCTGAGGCACACTCTGTTGCCCAAATCAGGTGACCACAATATGATCAGAGGGCATGCAATCAATTTGCTTCACATTTTTGATGTGCCTCAGAAATTCAAAGTCATGAGCCTCATAGTTGAAACTATCAAGAGGACAGCAGCAGACCAGAAGAGGAGATGTGGATATGCCTCACAGATTCAGGAGTTGATTAACTCAAAGATGGGCACATGAAAGTATCTGTTGGATAAGGAACACATGGTTCTCTATCCTGACTTTGAGGACAATCAAGTTGTCATGACTGAGAATGAGCCATCATCAGTACAAGCGCAAGAGAAGAAGGAGAAAGCAAGGAAAGAGAAGGCTGCCAAGATGCCAACTCAAGCAGAGGCATCTGAATACTTTCTGAAGAAAAAGCAGGAGCAGATTGGTTACTTGATAGCATCAACTCTGCGGATTGAGAAAGGGTTGGCCACCCTAACTCAAAACCAGGAGAGCCTGGAAAGAATCATGGAACAAAAATTCTATGATCTTGATGTCAAAGTAAATGAGATTCAGTCAGCTGTGGAGCAGCTATAGGATGACATGCAGGAGAGGAAGGGCAAGACAACGACTGATGCATTTGCCAGAGTGCCACGAGCTCAGAGATCAGCTGCAGAGCCAGTTCAAGACACGAGAGTCACTTCATCAGCTCCAGCTACAGCTCCAACACCACCAGCTCCAGCACCAACTCCTTCAGCTCCTTCTACATCGACTGAATCCTTCGTTCTTGGAGTTCTCCGGACACCACCACCACCAGAAGACCAAGCCTGAGAGACGATATAGTCCTATGCATTTTCTAGGAACTTTTTGGTAACTTGTTGCCAAAGGGGGAGAAAAATGTATAGATCATAGGCTTCGAGAGAGAGAGATTTGCTTTTCTTCTCTCTTTTCTTCTTGGTTGAACTTCGTTTGCTTTTGATTGTTTGAGATACTATGCAATTACCTGTGAGACATTGATGATCATGTGTTTGATCATAAGCTACACTTATGCTCGTTATGATATTATCTTACTTATCCTTATGTGATCATTCATTTTGCTTGGTGATGAGTGCATGTATTCAATCTCTGTTATTTTGAGCGCTCCACCAAGCTGTATGTGACATGGAAGAGTAACCCATGAGCCTAATTCCTTGTGCATTTGCAGTCCAAAGAAAATCTTAATATGCACAAATTTAGGGGGAGCTCTTGCTTATCACATACTTCTCAAAGTGACGATGTTTTTCAAATTTTACTATCATTTGTCGAAGCTTTGATCTATATGTTGTCATCAATTACCAAAAAGGGGGAGATTGAAAGTGCAACTATCCCTAGGTGGTTTTGGTAATTCATAACAACATATAGCTCATTGAGCTAATGCTATTCCAAGACAAATATTTCAGGAAAGCTCAATGAATGGCATGGCATGGATGATGAAAGTGGATCCCTCAAAATATCAAGGACAAAGGATTGGCTCAAGCTCAAAAGCTCAAGACTCTACATTTTACATTTTAGTGATCCAAGATTACATTGAGTCTATAGGAAAAGCCAATACTATCAAGAAGGGATGAGGTGTTGCTTAATGAGCCTCTTGCTTCATGTGCTTAGTGATATGCTCCAAAACCCTCCACTACTTTCTCACATCCACATATGACCTAAACCTAAAGTCAAACTCGCCCTACCGATTCTTTCTATCCGCGCCACCGAGTTCGGATGTCATAGCCACGCCACAAACCCTAGGCAAATCGGTCTCACCGATAGGGATCTCGGTCTCACCGAGATGGGATTGTAATCTCTCAGATCCTTCGTAACGCTTCGGTCTAACCGAAGTGAGCGATCGGTCCCACCGAGATTACAATGTAAACTCTCTGTTTCCCTTTTGTAACTTTTCGGTCTCACCGAAAGAGTGAATCGGTCCCACCGAGTTTACCTGACCAACTCTCTGGTTAGCTAATTACAAAATTCGGTCCCACCGAGTTTGTGTAATCGGTCTCACCCAGATTACGTTATGCCCTAACCCTAACCATATCGGTCCTACCGAGTTGCTTGTCAGTCCCACCGAAAACCCTAATGGTCACTAGGTTTACTAAATCGGTCCGACCGAGTTTGATGATTCGGTCCCACCGAGTTTGGTAAATTGTGTGTAATGGTTATATTTTGTGTGGAGGCTATATATACCCCTCCACCTCCTCTTCATTCGTGGAGAGAGCCATCAGAACAAACCTACACTTCCAACTTACCAGTTCTGAGAGAGAACCACCTACTCATGTGTTGAGGCCAAGATATTTCATTCCAACCATATGAATCTTGATCTCTAGCCTTCCTCAAGTTGCTTTCCACTCAAATCTTCTTTCCACCAAATCCAAATACTGTGAGAGAGAGTTGAGTGTTGGGGAGACTATCATTTGAAGCACAAGAGCAAGGAGTTCATCATCAACACACCATTTGTTACTTCTTGGAGAGTGGTGTCTCCTAGATTGGCTAGGTGTCACTTGGGAGCCTCCGACAAGATTGTGGAGTTGAACCAAGGAGTTTGTAAGGGCAAGGAGATCGCCTACTTCATGAAGATCTACCGCTAGTGAGGCAAGTCCTTCGTGGGCGACGGCCATGGTGGGATAGACAAGGTTGCTTCTTCGTGGACCCTTCGTGGGTGGAGCCTCGGTGGACTCAAAGCAACTGCTACCCTTCGTGGGTTGAACTCTCCATCAACGTGGAGGTACGATAGCACCACCTATCGAAACCACGACAAAAACATCCGTGTCTCCAATTGCGTTTGAATTCTCCAAACCCTTCCCTTTACATTCTTGCAAGTTGCATGCTTTATTTTCCACTGCCTATATACTCTTTGCATGCTTGCTTGAATTGCGTGAAGATTGCTTGACTTGCTTAAAGATAGCTAAAATCTGCCAAAGTCTAAAATTGAGAAAAGGTTAAGTTTTTAATTGGTCAAGTAGTCTAATCACCCCCCCCCTCTAGACATACTTCAAGGTCCTACAGAGTAAAGATTCTTATATTGGAAGGTTGTATTCGGACATTGGAATGGTTCCGAGTGATTCGGGTATTTTACCAGAGTACCGAGGGGTTATCGGAACACCCCGGGTAAGTGTTGGGCCAACATGGGCCTAAGGGAGAGAGGGGGAAGCCCACGGGGGTGGGCGCGCGCCCCCCTCCTAGGGAATCCGAATAGGACAAGGAGGAGGAGCGGCGCCCCCCTTCCCTTTCCCTCTCCCTCTCCTTCCTATTCCTCCTGGAGAAAGGAAAGGGGGGCGAGTCCTACTTGGACTACTCCTCATGGCGCGCCTCCGGCCGCCCCATCTCCTCCTTTATATACGCAAGGGGGGGCACCCTAAAGGCACACCAAGAGTTCTTTAGCTGCAGTGCGTGCCCCTCCACAGTTTACTCCTCCGTCATAGCGTCAGAGTGCTTAGCGAAGCCCTGCAGGATCACATAGCCATCACCGCCGCCATGCCGTCAGGTTGACGGAACTCTCCTCGACCTCTCCGCTGGATCAAAAGTTCGAGGGACGCCATCGAGCTGAATGTGTGCTGAACACGAGGTGCCGTGACGCTCAGTACTCTGGATTGGTTGATCATGAAGACGTCCGACTACATCAACCAGATAATCTAACGCTCTTTCGGGTCACGAGGGTACATGGACACACTCTCCCTGCTCGCTGCTATGCATCTCCTAGATAGATCTTGCGTGATCGTAGGAATTATTTTGAAATTGCATGCTACGCTCCCAACCGTGGCATCTGAGCCAGGTCTATGCGTAGATGATATGCATGAGTAGAACACAAAGAGTTGTGGGCGATAATAGTCATATCGCTACCACCAACATCTTACTTTGATTCGGCGATATTGTTGGATGAAGCGGCCCAGACCGACATTACATGACCGCTCATGAGACTGATTCTACCGACGCGCTTCACACACAGGTGGCTAGCGGGTGTCTGCGCTTCTAACTTTAGTTGAATCAAGTTTGACTACGGCCGGTCCTTGTTGAAGGTTAAAACAACACACTTGACAAAAATCGCTGTGGTTTTGATGCGTAGGTGAGAACAGTTCTTGCTAGAAGCTCTTAGCAGCCACGTAAAACTTGCAACAACAAAGTAGAGGACGCCTAACTTGTTTTTGCAGGCATGTTGTGATGTGATATGGTCAAGACGTGATGAGATATAAATTGTTGTATGAGATGATCATGTTTTGTAAAAGTTATCGGCAATCGGTGGAGCCTTATGGTTGTCGCTTATTGTATGAAATGCAATCGCTTATGTGATTTCTTTACTTTATCACTATGCGGTAGCGATAGTCGAGAAGCAATAGTTGGCGAGACGACAACGACGGTACGATGGAGATCAAGGTGTCAAGCCGGTGATAATGGAGATCATGATGGTGCTTTGGAGATGGAGATCAAAGGCACAATATGATGATGGCCATACCATGTCACATATTTTGATTGCATGTGATGTTTATCCTTTATGCATCTTGTTTTGCTTAGTACGGCGGTAGCATTATAAGATGATCCCTCACTAAATTTCAAGGTATAAGTGTTCTCCCTGAGTATGCACCGTTGCTACAGTTCGTCGTGCCGAGACACCACGTGATGATCGGGTGTGATAAGCTCTACGTTCACATACAACGGGTGCAAGCTAGTTTTGCACGTGCAGAATACTCATGTTAAATTTGACGAGCCTAGCATATGAAGATATGGCCTCGGAACACTGAGACCGAAAGGTCGAATATGAATCATATAGTAGCTATGATCAACATAGTGATGTTCACCATTGAAAACTACTCCATCTCACGTGATGATCGGACATGGTTTAGTTGATATGGATCACGAGATCATTTAGATGACTAGAGGGATGTCTATCTAAGTGGGAGTTCTTAAGTAATATGATTAATTGAACTTTAATTTATCATGAACTTAGTACCGATAGTTTTTGCATATCTATGTTGTTGTAGATCAATGGCCCGTATATACTGCCTTTGAACTTTAACGCTGCTCCTAGAGAAAGCTAAGTTGAAACATAATGGTAGCAACTACACGGGCTGGGTTCGTGAATTGAAGATTATCCTCATTGTTGCACGTAAGAATTACGCCCCGAAGCACCGCTAGGTGCAAGACCCATCGCAGGAGCAACTCCTAACATTATGAACGCCCCGCGAGCAAAGTCGATGACTACTAGATAGTTCAAGGTGCCATGCTTTACGGCCTCAGAATCGGACTTCAAAGACGCTTTTGAACGCCATGGATCATATGAGATGTTCCAGACTTGAAGTTAATATTTAAAGCAAATGCGAGTTGAGAGACATGAAGTCTCCAACAAGTTCTATAGCTGCAAGATGGAGGAGAATAGTTCAGTCAGTGAACATATACTCAAAATGTGTGGGTATCATAACAACTTGACTCGGCTGGGAGTTAATCTCCCTGATGATAGTGTCATTGACATAGTTCTTCAATCATCGCCGCCAAGCTATAAAGGCTTTGTGATGAACTATAATATGCAACGGATGGAAAAGACTATTCCCGAGCTCTTCGCGATGCTAAAGGCTGCGGAGGTAGAAATCAAGAAGGAGCATCAAGTGTTGATGGTTAACAAGACCACTAGTTTCAAGAAAAAGGGCAAAGGGAATAAGGGGAACTTCAAGAAGAATAGCAAGCAAGTTGTTGCTCAAGGGAAGAAGCCCAAGTCTGGACCTAAGCCTAAACCTGAGTGCTTCTACCGCAAAGGACCGGTCACTAGAAGTTTAAACTGCCCCAAGTATTTGGCGGATAAGAAGGATGGCAAAGTCAAAGGTATATTTGATATACATGTTATTGATGTGTACCTTACTAATGCTCGTAGTAGCGCCTGGGTATTTGATACTAGTTCTGTTGCTCATATTTGCAACTCAAAACAGGGGTTGCGGATTAAACGAAGATTGGCTAAGGATGAGGTGACGATGCGCGTGGGAAACGGTTCCAAAGTCGATGTCATCGCCGCTGGCATGCTACCTCTACATCTACCTTCGGATTAGTTTTAGACCTGAATAATTGTTATTTGGTCCTAGTGTTGAGCATGAACATTATATCCGGATCTTGTTTGATGAGACGGTTATTCATTTAAATCGAGAATAATGGTTGTTCTATTTATATGAGTAATATCTTTTATGGTCATGCACCCTTGATGAGTGGTCTATTTTTGTTGAATCTCGATTGTAGTGATATGCATATTCATAATATTGAAGCCAAAAGATGCAAAGTTAATAATGATAGTGCAACTTATTTGTGGCACTACCGCTTAGGTCATATTGGTGTAAAGCGCATGAAGAAACTCCATGCCGATGAGCTTTTGGAATCACTTGATTATGAATCACTTGATGCTTGTGAACCATGCCTCATGGGCAAGATGACTAAGACTCCATTCTCCTAACAATGGAGCGAGCAACCGACTTATTGGAAATAATACATACTGATGTATGCGGTCCGATGAGTGTTGAGGCTCATGATGGGTATCATTATTTTGTGACCTTCACAGATGATTTGAGGAGATATGGGTATATCTAATTAATGAAACATAAGTTTGAAACATTTGAAAGGTTCAAAGAATTTCAGAGTGAAGTGGAAAATCATCGTAACAAGAAAATAAAGTTTCTACGATCCGATAGTGGAGGTGAATATTTGAGTTATGAGTTTGGTCTTCATTTGAAACAATGTGGAATAGTTTCACAACTCACGCCACCTGGAACACCACAACGTAATGGTGTGTCTGAACGTCGTAATCGTACTTTCTTATATATGATGCAATCTATGATGTCTCTTACCGATTTACCGCTATCGCTTTTGGGGTTATGCTTTAGAGACGGCTGCATTCACGTTAAATAGGGCACCATCTAAACTGTTGAGACGAAACCATATGAACTATGGTTTAGCAAGAAACCTAAGCTGCCGCTTCTTCAAGTTTGGGGCTGCGATGTTTATGTGAAAAAGCTTCAACCCGATAAGCTCGAAACCAAATCGGAGAAATGTGTCTTAATAGGATACCCCAAAGGAGACCGGTGGGTACACGCTCTATCACAGATCCGAAGGCAAGATATTCATTGCTAAGAATGGATCCTTTCTAGAGAAGGAGTTTCTCTCAAGGAAGTGAGTGGGAAGAAAGTAGAACTTGATGAGGTAATTGTACCTTCTCCCGAATTGGAAAGTAGTTCATCACGTAAATCGGTTCCAATGATTCCTACACCAATTAGTGAGGAAGCTAATGATGATGATCATGAAACTTCGCATCAAGTTACTATCGAACCTCGTAGGTCAACCAGAGTACGGTCCGACCGGAGTGGTACGGTAATCCTATTCGGAGGTCATGTTACTTGACCATGACGAACCCACGAACTATGAGGAAGCGATGATGAGCCCAGATTATGCGAATGGCTTGAGGCCATGAAATCTGAGATGGGATCCATGTATGAGAACAAAGTGTGGATTTTGGTTGACTTGCCTCGATGATCGGCAAGCCATAGAGAATAAATGGATCTTCAAGAAGAAGACTAACGCTGACAAGTAATGTTACTGCTCACAAAGCTCGACTTGTTACGAAAGTTTTTGACAAGTTCAAGGAGTTGACTACGATGAGACCTTCTCACCAGAAGCGATGCTTAAGTCTCGTCTCAATCATGTTAGCAATTGCTGCATTTTATGATTATGAAATTTGGCAAATGGATGTCAAAACTGCATTCCTTAATGGATATCTTAAAGAAGAGTTGTATATGATGCAACCGAAGGTTTTGTCGATCCTAAAGGTGCTAACAAAGTGTGCAAGCTCCAAAGAATCCATTTATGGACTGGTGCAAGCCTCTCGAGTTAGAATATACGCTTTGATAGTGTGATCAAAGCATATGGTTTTATATAGACTTTGGAGAAGCTGTATTTGCAAGAAAGTGAGTGGGAGCTCAGAGCATTTCTAATATTATATGTGGATGACATATTGCTGATTGGAAATAATATAGAATTTCTGGATAGCATAAAAGGATACTTGAATAAGAATTTCTCAATGAAAGACCTCGGTGAAGCTGCTTATATATTGGGCATCAAGATCTATAGAGATAGATCAAGACACTTAATTGGACTTTCACAAAGCACATACCTTGATAAAGTTTTGAAGAAGTTCAACATGGATCACCAAAGAAAGGGTTCTTGCCTCAGTTACATGGTGTGAAGTGGAGTCGACTCAATGTCACCCACCGCCAAGATAGAGAGAAAATGAAAGTCATTCCTCCATGCCTCAGCCATAGGTTCTATCATGTATGCAATGCTGCGTATGCACCTGATGTGTGCCTTGCTATAGGTTTAGTAGGAGGTACCAAAGTAATCCAGAGGGATCATCGACATCGGTCAAGAACATCCTCAAATACCAAAAGGACTAAGGATATGTTTTCGCTTATGGAGGTGACAAAGAGCTTGTCATAAATGGTTACATCGATGCAAGCTTTGACACCGATCCGGATGACTCTAAGTCACAAACCGGATATGTATTTATATTGAATGGTGGAGTTTTATTCCCAAATTCTTTCAAGTGACGAAGAATGAATTTCATCACCGATGCTTCCCAAGATCGATTTCAAATCATTTCATTGTTGGCTCAACCTCTTTGTTTTTCATTCACCGAGTACCTCATTATTTTGATGGTGTTTCTCGTCATCATTCTCAACATTGAAGCTCGAGGAAGAGTTTCTCTAAATCATTCCATTCTCCTGTAAGATTCATGGTGCTAGCTCGATGTTATCCTATCTAATTGTTTCCAATCATGCAAATTCTTTTCATCCATCCGAGTATTTCAGGAGTTACTCGTCTCAATCATCCGGAGGCCATCTTTTGGAAGATTTCTTCGCTCTAAGTTTTCAAACCGTTTCAATTATTCTATATCCGTGCTCCTTGTTCGCCCTCAATATTCTTCCGTGTTGCGCTAAGCATTCGTTAATCAGTTCATGCGATCTCTTCGATTCTTTTCTAAATTCCTCAAGTATCTTTTGTGCTTCTAATTCTTCCCGTGATTATTTTTCATCACCATTTCAATTTTTATGGTGGTTCGCTCAAGATTCTTTTCCTTGTTTATCATAATAATCCATTCGTTTTTTCAATCCTACCGTGGTTCATGATGACCTTCTCAAGTTTGCGTTATGTCACTTCAATTCTTTTTCAAGAAGAATAAGTAATATGCAAAATCCATTGCATATCATCAATTTAATTTGATGAAGGATAAGCATACAATAAATCTTATTCTTATTTCATCCAAGTGAGTAATCCCTTCCTTCGAGTTTGTTCTGATGAATAAATTCTAGTTCCAAGTCTTTTCATCTTTTCTTTTCCGGAGTTCATATTTCTCGCCATTTCGTTTTAACTCCATCTAAATCATCGAAGATTTAATCTTATTCTTTCATCCTTCATCCAACCTCATAATCCTTTTGTTACCGGAGTTCTTCACGGTGGTTCTTCATGATTTAATTCATTCTTCAAGTGTTCATCAAGATTCTTTTCGTGGAGTTCAAGTATCTTTCTTCTCGTCAAGTGCAATTAATTCGCCGATTCTTTTGAAGTGGAGTTTTGCATTTCTTCGTTATTCTCAGCTATCCAATCATTTCCTGCCAGGCAGGTTATCACCTTATGATCTTGAGATGTTACCGATAAGACCACAACAAGCTTATTTCTTTCGTTGTTGATTTTCTCAACAACTCCGCTCAATCCTTCCTTCTAAGTTCTTTTCATTCAACTCTTTCATTTCTTTCCTGAGTTTTTGTGTCATGTCTTCATCAAGTATCATTCCATCTCTCTAGTTCGTGGTTCTATTCTTCCATGTTTCAGCCGGAGTGCTACCTAAATCGCTTCATCTTTACCTGCTTTTCTCATTCTAACCAATTCTAGAACGAGTAGTTTCATAGTCTATCCGATTCAGTGAGCTTTCGATTCTCGCTATTCGCCATTCCTCTTTTCTCGAGTGCTCGATTCTTTGCTTCTTCTCTCGAGTTTTGTTTCACATCATCCTTTTCTTCCGCTCGTCCTAAGATCTCGGACGAGATCTCTTGTTAGTGGAGGAGTGTTGTAACACCCGGATTCGATGCGCCTGTGTGTCCGCCGCTTATTCGCCTTGCCATGTCATTTGCTTGTGTTGCACTTTGCCATGTCATCATCTCGCATTTCATATCATGTCATCATGCGCATTTCATTTTGCATATATGTTCGCCTCATGCATCCGAGCATTTTCCCCTTGTGCTTTTGCAATCCGCACTCCTATGTCTCCTGCCTTTTACCTCTTTTTCGTAAAGGATGTTAAACGCTCTCGAATGGACCGAGGTTTGTCAAGCGGCCTTGGTATAGCACCGTAGACCGCCTCAAGTTTCTGCCATTTGGAGGTCGTTGATACTCCAACGGTTAACGGGTAACCGCAAAGCCTCTTTTGTTAGCAGCCCAACACCCCCACAAAGGCCCAAACCCACCTAACTCCCTCCACGCCTCGTCGCTCGATCACGATCAAGGGCGAAAACCGACCTCATTTGACTCTCCTAGCTCCCCTACCTATAAATATGTGCTCTCCAAAAATCGCAGACAAACCCTAGTATCTCTCTCTCCCCACGGACACTTCCCTGGCCACCGACATGTCCGCCACCTCACCAATGCTTCCCCAGGCTTAATCCATCACATACACGTCTGCCCCACACACACACATGTTCAAGTCACACATTCACAGGCCATTCTCCCACCGCTACAAGGCTGGATCTCCTCATTCCACGGCATCTGTCGCTCTGCCTCCTCCCGCCTGCAACAATCATGATCTCCGCCACGACTCACATTGGGCCAAAGCTGCTACTGGCCACTCACTACGGTCGCCACAAGGCCTGGCCTCATTGCCTGCCATTCTCCACCGGCCGGATCCGCTTGATCCGTCCGCTCACCTCCCCTGGCCCCTGCCACCTCCGGGCGCTAACCTGCGATCTCGAGGATCCGCGGGCCGCTGCTGACTTTCGAGGTCTATTTTCTAAGTCCCTGATTTCTGCAGTAATTTTGTTGCATATTCATCGATCATATCTTTGCACCCAAGGGTCGCTTTTCATGTGTAATATGTCAAATTGTTCGTCTCAAGAGTAGATCATTTCATATCATTGCATCATTTTCATTTGAGCTCATCTTGATTCCCGAAATGCTGTTAGAAGATGCTATGTGATGTTAGTTTCTGATTTTATCGTAACATGCACTTTTTGTCATTTTTGCCATGATTGATGTGTGCATCCTATGATCTTGAGTCCTACATGTGTTTTGTAATATGCCATGCCATATTTCCAGGTGTATGCATGTATTTTTGTGATCTCTGTGACTAGCACAAGCATGCAAACTAGGCTTCATGATGTTGCTGCTTTCAGCTTTATTTTGCTGATATTTTTATGCCATGTTAACTTGATGCTACCGAGAGATCCATGCTTATTTTGAGATACTTTAGTAAGGATGTTTTGTTATACATGTCTTTCTCTATCCATCCATGCCTTGTTTGTAATTATGGAGTAGTCTAGCTTGAGTCAATCGAGCTCTACTTTTCCTATAAAATGTTTCCGTGTGTTGTTTACATGTTATTCAATGTTGCCAAGGTTGTTGTAGTTGATCCATGCATGCTATGATGTTGTTCTTGCCATGTATAGCTTCTATAATATGTCTTCTTGCTGTTGGTTGCCTTGTCATGCCATGTATTGCTCTGTGGTGAGTGATTCAAGCTCACCAACATGCCTACTTATCGTTGTTCCTGCCATGTTTGAATCTGAATATAACTTGCCATGTTTACATGGGTGCCATTATATTTTCTGATCTTTTGGCTTATGGTCGTAAGGACTTTTGTTCTATGCATTTAGTAGATTCATGCCATGCCTTTCCTGATTTGCTTTGATCAAAAGACGGAGATGGAGGATCTATCAATGGGTGAACTCTCTCTCTCTCTCTCTCTCTCGACACACACACTCACACATATCCTAGATTTAAGATATGGTGTAGGACAAATGGAAGGGAGCCCTTTAGTGTTCTAGGGTTCTTACAAAGTGTTGGTCAACCTCCACATAGTGTTGGTATATATAGCTCCCCAAGAACTAGCCACTTGGAAAGTTTTCAAATAGTCCGGAGAGTCCAGCTAGTAACCCAGATTGTCTGGGCACTCTAGTAATGCACAAACACTCTAGTAATGCACAAACAAGGAAGGCCCAAACTGCAAGGTATAAGAACTCAACCTCTCCAAATGCAACCAGCCTGTCACCCCACGGCCTAGCTCGATGAACAAGGAAGAAGATGGACACAGATAGCTTTACCCAGGTTCAAAGCACCTTATGTAAGACCCTACTCCTGCTTTTGGGGTGGATTAGCCTTACGAGGGGCTGAGGATGAACTAGTATAGGGGAACAACTCTGCAAGGTCCGCTTTCTAGCGAGGGGAGTTGAGGAGGTTTTTAGCCCCTCTCTTTGGTGGTGGCTAGCCTATATTTATAGTGGCCTCTGTCCTTCTTCCCTCCAAAACGGCTAAGGAAGGGATCCCATAGTGGCCAATTTGAAAGGGGACAAGTAGTACATCTTATCCCGATGAAAGATGGTCTTCACCAGCAGCCTCCGGCCGTGGATGCAGCAGGGCTCAACAATGACATTTGTCCCGGCCAGTCCCGGCGGTCTTGGTCTCAAGGCACGGAATGGAAACCTTGGTGATTCCTCGGTCCTGCTACCAGTGCTTGCCTCCTTAGCACCGAAAGAGGAAACCCACTACTCACATGCTCACTGGTGCCCGCCGGGCCTTGGTCATCATGGCTTATGCCACCTCAATCTCATTTGGTGAGCTCCTGATAGAAATCTCCGCCCCGAGCCAGCCTGGGAGGTCGCCCTCCAGAGGTCTTGATGTCGGACGCCTGCAGTGGCTTGGCCTCGCGAGGGTCTTGTCTTGAGGTGTCGCGGATGGGCCGCACCAGCCATCGACGAGCCACATCGTGGGCCCAGAGGCAAGCAAGTCTGGGCACCTAGTTCTTAACGCCGACAATAGCTGAAAGTGCTAGTTATCGACTAGAGGGGGGGTGAATAGGCGATTTTATGAAAGTCTTCAAAACATGAGAGTTTCAAGACAAACAATAGAAATGAACCTATTGATATGCAGAAGATAGACTACACTAGCAAGCCATAGTCAAGTATTCAATGAAGTGAAAGCACTAAGACTATAGCAGCTAGGTAGTAAAGATCGTGATGGAAGATAGTATGAAGCCAAACAACAATAGAAGTCACACAAAGAAGTCAAATAGGTAATGCAAACAGCAATGACTTCAATGAAGAAAATTGTAAACAAAGAGAGGGAGAGAATAGAACCGCACACTTGGTGAGGACAATGACTCAGTTCCAGCTTGGCAGACAACCGTGACGCCCGTTAGGGAGGCTGAGATTTAACTCAAGACCGTGGTCTTCACCTTATTCCCTTTGAGCTAAGGACACCCAGCCTCACCAATCACTCCGTAAGTCTTCAAGGTAGACTTCCCAAACCTTCACAGACTTTGTTCACCGGGCGATCCGCATGACTCTTGGATGCTCATAACGCGACGCCTAACCGCCGGAGGATTCATACCTCAAGTGTAACAAGTCTTCGTGTCACGCGATAGTAAGACTTCAAAGATGCCTAACACTCTTTGGCTCGGGTGTTTGGGCTTTGTCCTCGCAAGGATTTCTCTCTCAAAAGCTTCGGAGGTGGGTTGCTCAAACGACAAAAAGCCGTGGCACTAACTCCGGGCAGCCACCAATTTATGGTGTAGGTGGGCTATTTATAGCCACTAGGCAACCCGACCTGATTTGTCCGAAATGACCCTGGTCACTATGAACTGACATGTTCCAACGGTCGATTAAACACACACAATACAGCTTGACTTGGCTACAAGTAAAGCTGACTCGGCCCACTCTGATAAGATTTTTCTCATTGTCTTCGCCAAGACATAGGATTTTGGCTGAGCATCACTTCACCACTCGACTTTGTTCATCGGGACCCCACTTAACAAAGACGATGGTTCCTATGACTCAACAAAGAAGAAAAGGAAACAATAAACAACTAAGTCTTCGCTACCCATAGTCTTCGTGTGATGTCTTCTTGTCATAGTCTTCAATGTGAATGTCTTCATATACCACCATTGTCTTCAATGTCTTCATACATTTTTAGGGTCATCTCCGTAGGTAAACCGAATCAATGAGGGACTACTACCTGGTTATCCTGCAATTTCACAACACATTAGTCCTCAACCAGTTTGTCGTCAATACTCCAAAACCAACTAGGTGGCACTAGATGCACTTACAATCTCCCCTTATTGGTGATTGATGACAAACTGGTTGAAGTTTTCAACGGGATAAAAGTATGTGAAATTGTAAGGATTAGTATTGTCTTCATAAGTAGCAATAGGCTCCCTCAAGATGTGCATATAAGTAATTTGCTTTTGGAATGCAAATGCACATGGTAGGTTGTACTTGTGGAGATCCTCTTCAACTTATGAAGACAATGCATCATGCATGATTGGATATAACGATGATAATGACATGCAGAATGAAAATGGACGCCTCAGAATATGACTACGCAATGAATTTATCATCGCACATGCGGAATTTATCATCGTGATCACGTAGTAGCAAAAAAGTAGCAGACGACTATCAAGTTTAAGTGTTACAACTCAAAGAACCAAATGTATCAAAAGCAAGAGTTGTAAACACTAAGCAAAATATAAAGCAACCGCCTATATGGACCTCCCAAGACTATCAACTCATATGCTTGTCCCCTTTGTCAAGAAGGACCAAAAGGTTTGAAGACACGTAGCCTCTACTGCTTCCGTATGAGTAGGTGAAGCTGCAGGTCGGCGCCGGGTTTGGCGGTGCGTAAGAGCTTGGTGCAGCTCGACACGCTGAAGTTGAGGTGGTGAAGTAGCATCATCTTGATCATCTATGACTCGCATTCACCGCTGCAGCAGAGGAGGAATAATCGAGTCTTCAAGAGAGGAGTTCGACGCGAAGACAACATTCCTTGGAGGAGTGGAGTCAAACTTGAATCTTTCAAAGGAAGCCATCGCTTGAAGATCTGCTCAAGACTCAAGAATGCCAAACTCTTCCATGACCTCCGACAGTTTCATGAGTGACAAAGGCATTCTTGGTGGCAAGGTTACGAATGCGATTGACGCCCACCAAGAGGCTTTGCATCCGCTACTTCAGCAAGAGTGATGCTTATCCTGCTTCGATGGTGGCAATGAGAATCCTCGGTCATTGAGAACACGAGATCGCCCGAGGCCTTTAAGCAATGGTGCTTTCAAGGCTTCAGATGGGCACGGTGAGGGAAGGTATTGCCACCAAAGGATAAACACGAGTGATGGACTGAACTCCTTCAATGGGCTGTGTGAAGCTTTGTGATCAGCAGAAGAAAAAAAAGGCTCTTTGCAGGTGCTCGGTATATGGCTTTAATCGACATATCAACCTCCTCGCAAAAATATCGATGGTTTGAAAGCGTATGGTTGATAGTTGACGGCAGAGTGAAGCTTGATAAGGCGATAACCCATGGAGCGAGAACTTCGCACTCAAAGAGATCGTGAGCCCGATGCAGCCAATTGTCTCGATAAAGAAGTCTTGTGCATTGAAGCAGATGCCATTGAAGATATGAAATACCAATGTCTCTATCGCCCTTCAAGCTTCGCTAGAAGAATGTCCCTTGATGGGCCGTAGAGTTCGCTTTATGATATGATAGATTGTTCGGGCAGATACTCTAGGTCTTCAACAAAGAACTCCCTTGAGTATTCAGTCACACGTGGAAGAGGCTTCATCATGCTTAGCATTTGGCTCATGTTGGGCTCGCTTCAAAGATGCTCTCCAATGCATTACGGTGAAGTCGACAACCTGTGCTCAAGAGTTCACCGAGGGCAGGCCAGTTAGCTCAATGATATCAAGAGCTTTGGCTTCATGATGGAAATTGCATGTCATCCACTCAAGGACCCCCAAGTCTTCGGATCCCTCGCTGTAGCCGCTAATGTGGAGGGTAGCATAAAATTGTAGCAGTAAGTCTTTTCATTCCAATGCTCCTTATCACCACAAAGTTCAAGAGACCAAAGATCACGGAAGCAACTAAGGGCTTCTTCAAGGTAGTATCCCAAGAATGGCTTTAGTATCTAGACGATATGTGGAAAGATATGCCCTTGGTCATAGAGAACACAGAATAGTAGCTGCGCTGCTGATAGCTCCGTAACCAATCTAATGAAATCCTTGGCTTGGAATAGGGTTCTTGGCACTATCAAAGAAAGTGTTGCACGAATGAAGCCATTTGCATTGAATGACCCCGTGAGGTTGCAGTGACTGAAACCTTGGCGCCTTGGCTTAGGCTTCGGACCTCGAGGCCTCGTGGTTCTATATGATAGTCAAACTATGGACCGCAAGCAGTGGAGGAACCAGAATGGGCCATCTGACAGTAACCAACTGACCACAATCAAATGCTTGCTCGATGGTGTGTGGCCTTGGAGGCGGTACAGGAGCAGTGGCAGTGGTTGTGGTGGTGACTTCAGGCTATAGATTTGCATCAGGTGCAGCATTGACTTCAGTAATCAATCATCACCACATTAACTTCAGCGCCACATGAGCGCCACCATGACAACATCATTGGCTTCAGTGTTGGTGTTGGTGGTCGCCTCATGTTATCAACCTCCACCTTGAGTAGTGGAGGGTCGGACACGCTCTCCTCGAGAACAACTTCGGGTTGGTTGGGGTGTAGCAACATGTTCTTCTTTTCATCTCTTTGCTCTTCTTGTTCATCGGCCGATGTAATCGAATATCTTCAGTCATTGTTTGGCTTGTGACTCTGAGTTGTTCGCAGCTGGAGAGGCTACAGGAAATACTTGCGCAGATACCGATTGGTGCTCTTCTCCTTCCGAACACTCGACAGAGTGACTTGTGGCCTTGGTCCTTTACTGAAGCTCGCGAAATGTCGGCGACACTTGTGGAGATGGAGTTGTCCGGGGCCACAAAGTCTTCATCATCAAGCACCGGAGTGGTGACTTGAGTTGGGGGAGAAGTTGGTGTTTCTTCTTCACGGGGAGACTTGAGGATGATAAGCCCATGAATTATCCTCGAGTAATTGCGCCAAAGGATCACCAATGTTGATGAGTTCGATGTTCGTGAGAACAGCGATGATACCACATTTTGCTCGATCTCAGGAAGGATCTTCACCATCTTCTACATTGTCATGGTGACCAATGTCTTCACCATGTGGGGTCAATAGCTGGAATGTCTTTCACTCAGGAGCCTGTGGAAGGTGCTCATGAACTATCATACGACGCCTTGATGTGTAGATGCTGGATGAGCAACAGAAATTGGCTCGACGACAAGGGGCTCTGAGGGAGCAGCCCGATCTTTCTTCCTAATTTTTCGCTTCTTGGTAGGTGGAGCATCATTAGTGGTGTTCTTGGTCTTGTGCTTTCTGGCTTTGGCTTCAGCTGCCCTTGTTTTCTGAAGCTCTGAAGACACTGTGGGGACCTTAGGCTTCACGCCTGTCATGCTAGCGGGGAAGACAATGCGAGGTTCTTCCCGCCTGGATGTATCAGCTTGGTCCACAACAGGCTTCTTCTGCTTGGCAGCCATCTTGGGGTCGATGCCAGGATGCCCAAGTGCCTTGCGCTTCTCAGCTTCATTGTAGGCTTGAACACACTTGGCAGCCAAGAGCTTCATGCGCTCTCGAGAACCTTTAGCTTCATCACGCTTCTTGTGAAACGCCTCCTTGAGCTCATGCATCATGGTCTTGAAGTTTTGGACGTCTCATCACACCGAAGCTTGGCCATATGCTTCTTGAATCGAGCCTTCTCATAATCAATTTTGTGCTTCAGCCAACGATTTTCGAGCTAGAGCCAACTCAGGAGCAATGGCGCCATGGAAGGAGACGTTGAGGCCAATGGGGAGTTGCGATCATCAAAACTGAGGTTTAGGCTATCAAACCATTCGCCAATGAATTTGTTCGTAATGTCCACATCAAGAGGGGAAGATCATTGAAGATTTCCGCCTCTTGCTTGCTCTTTTTATCGCAGCTCAAGAGCATCATCACCAAGATCGCCACCACTAGATGATCAATGGCGCTGCTCTCATTCTTTAGAACACCAAATAGGGTCAGCTGCTTGAACAAGAGGGCTGCATGCAGCTTCTTCTTCTTCTTAGACTTGGAGATGTGAGAGATCTTCAGAGTGCACGCTTGGTGCAGGAGGAGCAAAGGGCTCTGAGGCTTCGCCAGAAGCTTTTGGTGCAACTTGAGGGCTCAAGCCTTGGGTTTCTCCAACTTCTTAGGCTTCGTGGTGCAAGTGTTTCACGTCAATCAGCGCCATCTCAGCAGAGTGATCCACGGCTGCCCCTTGAACCATGATGTGAGTGATGAGACCTCTAGGTTGTAGAAGGGCCCAACCAGATTGGGTTCAACTTGCAGCAGCCATCGGTAAGAGGAGCAGAGGGACTTGCTGAAGTCTAATCCTGACTTCTTGTTCTCTTTGGCTGAGTTCTTGGCAAACTAAAAGTTGCGCTTGAACAGATTGTCTTCACGACCCCTATAGCAGTAGAGGATGGGTCAAGATCAGCTAGGCTGTGGTGCACGGACCATGCAAGGGTAGAAACCCCGAGTAATAGCTTCAGATCTGGTCTTGGGTTGAATATTTTGTAGAGAATATCTCCCCAAGGACGCTTGATAGTATTCTTTTCAGATATTCCTTGGTGACGAATCAGTACTTGAACCATTGCTCGCCCAATATCTTCAATCCATTGATTCGTGTTCTGCGCATATAGCTCTCTTCGTGATCAGTTTTGTAAAGCTCATAGAGATCTTCGGCAGATCCATTGATGTGCCCCCACGGTGCTGTCCGCCACCCTTCCTTGCTGATTTTTCTCAGGCCATGTAGTTTAGATCTAATGGCTTCAACATCGCAAAGGCTTCCGCTCTGCTGGGTCGACAGAACTGGCTTCGGAGAGTTGATATGATGATGTAGAAATTCTCGCAAATGAATGCGTACTTTATGAGAACCAAGCGATTCTCCCACGGACATGTACCGTGACAACATTAGAGATGCGAGGGAAGGGAAGAGGTCATATGCTTTCTCAGAAGATTTTGAAGATTAATCAGTTTAGAAGACATTGACCTCACAACGCGAAGACATTCACTTATATGTTGAGAGTTGGTTCCAAATTTGTATAAATCCAGGAATAGGTACAAGTGAGGAATCTAACTATGTGTGAAGCATAAGTGAACATACTAGGCATCATTTGAGATGCAAAACAAGATAGATCCAAATTTGTGGAGGCAGAAACCACTTTTGGTAGAAAGGATGAATCTATCGGATCAAAAAGACGGTAAAAAGAGAGTTTTAATTTACCACACGATGAACTGCTAGACGGAGTAGAAGTTGAGGCCGAGCAGTTTGATCTTCGGTGCCCAAACTTGGCGACGGAGGACACCTACGGCGGCGGCGAAGAAGACGATGTCCGCGGCCGGTGTGAAGACGACGTCGGTGAGGTCGCGTGTAACGCCTCGGATTCGATGCGCCAGTGTCCGCCGCTTATTCGCCGCCTTTTGCCATGTCATTTGATTGCGTGTTGCACTTTGCCATGTCATCATCTCGATTTCATATCATGTCATCAGCGATTTCATTTTGCATATGTTCGCCTCATGCATCCGAAAGCATTTTCCCTGCTGGCTTTGCCGGTAATCCGCACTTATGTCTCCCGCGCCTTTTACCTCTTTTCGTAGCGGATGTTAAACGCTCGGAATGGACCGAGGTTTGTCAAGCCTTGGTATAGCACCGTAGACCGCCATTAAGTTTCGTGCCATTTGGAGGTCGCTTGATACTCCAACGGTTAACCGTAACCGCAAAAGCCTCTTTTGTTTGCAGCCCAACACCCTTCCAAAGTTGCCCAAAACCCACCTAATCTCCCTCCACGCTCGGTCGCTCGATCACGATCAAGGGGGAAAACCGCCTCATTTGGACTCTCCTAGCTCCCTCTACCTATAAATATGTGCTCCTCCCAAAAATCGCAGACAAACCCTAGTCATCCTCTCGGCCACACCATTGACACTTCCACACGCCCGACATGTCCGGCTACCAAAGCCACACTAATCCACGCACACACGTGGCGCCTGGCACACACAAGGCCTGATCCGCGACTGGTTCATGGCGACGCCCGCCTTCCGGCCACACCAAGGCCGGATCTCACGCCTCGGCCGGCTGCCTGGCGGCCTCCGCCGCCTGGGCCTCCCGCCTGCCACCACGGGAACTCCGCCGCCAACGCTGGCTAGGCCAGGCCGGGCCACCTGCCACCTGCCTACCACTAGGCCACAAGGGCTTCGCCTGGGCTGCTGCCTGCCCCACCGGCCGGATCCGCCTGATCCGTCCGGCTCACTCTCTTCGCCTCCCGCCACCTCCGGCGCTAACTCCGCGATCTCGAGGATCCGCGTCAAGCTGATTTCTCGAGGTCTATTTTCTAAGTCCTCGATTTCTGTAATTTTGTTGCATATTCATCGTGATCATATCTTTTGCACCCGTGGCTCTGTTTCGTAGGCGTAATATGTCAAATTGTTCGTCTCAAGAGTAGATCATTTCATCTCATTGCATCATTTTCATTTGAGCTCATCTTGATGCCCGAAATGCTGTTAGAAGAGTGCTATGTGATGCTAGTTTCTGATTTTTATCGTAACATGCATTTTGTCATTTTGCCATGATTGATGTGCATCCTATGATCTTGAGTCCTACATGTGTTTTGTAATATGCCATGCCATATTTCCAGGGGTGTATGCCATGTATTTTTGTGATCTCTGTGGTGACTAGTACAAGCATGCAAACTAGGCTTCATGATGTTGCTGTTTTCAGCCCTATTTTGCTGATATTTTTATGCCATGTTAACTTGATGCTACCGAGAGATCCATGCTTATTTCGAGATACTTCAGTAAGGATGTTTTGTTATACATGTCTTTCTCTATCCATCCATGCCCTTGTTTGTAATTATGGAGTAGTCTAGCTTGAGTCAATCGAGCTCTACTTTCGCTATAAAATGTTTCGCAAAGTTGTTTACATGTTATTCAATTTTGCAAAGGTTGTTGTAGTTGATCCATGCACCCTATGATGTTGTTCTTGCCATGTATAGCTTCTATAATATGTCTTCTTGCTGTTGGTTGCCTTGCCATGCCATGTATTGCTCTGTGGTGAGTGATTCAAGCTCACCAACATGCCTACTTATCGTTGTTCCTGCCATGTTTGAATCAGAATATAACTTGCCATGTTTAGAGCATTACTAGTAGTGCCTCAAACCCCCAAACCCTTTAAAATAACCGCTTACAGTTTTCGCTGAAAAACACCGAGACTAGAACCTCTAAACCCTCAAACCCGTAAAAATTTAGAGGTCCAACCTCAAACCAATTTGTAACTGTCGATGTAGGGGTTGAGGGGGAAATCTTGCCCCAACCCGCACTCCTCTTCCTCGCTGCTCTCCTTCGCTGCTGGAGGCAACCGCCCCTCCGCCTGGCCCCGCCGCCCTCCTCGTCATTGCCATGGAAGGCCCTCCGGCCGCTGCCTCCTGTCATGTCCCGCCTGCCCGCCTCGCCTTCCAGGTGCCTGCTGCTCCGCGGCCGCCCCTGCGCCTGCGATGCCATGTATTGCTCAGGTAGTGATTCAAGCTCACCAACATGCCTACTTATCGTTGTTCCTGCCATGTTTGAATCTGTAATATAACTTGCCATGTTTACATGGGTGCCATTATATTTTCTCGATCCTTTTGGCTTATGGTCAAGAAGGACTTTTGTTCTATGCATTTAGTAGATTCATGCCATGCCTTTGGTTGCCATGATAAGTTCCTGTAACATGTTGTTTGATAGCTCTAAACATTGCAACCTAATGTTATTTTCTCGCAAAGTCTGAAATCGTTATTATTTGCAATCTTGCCATGTCATTTTGAGCATGTTCTAGTGATTTCCGGAGATAGCTCGTGTTCATGTTTTGTCATGCTTTACCTGTACATCATGTCCATGCCTTTTGTTATTATGCTGAGATGCTGCAGCTTGTTGTTTTGATGCTTGCAATATGCCTAGTTGCTGTTTTGGATGACTGTTGTCATGACTTGTTTCATGTGTATGTGTTGAACCATTGTTCGCTTTTGAGTGTGCTCTATATGAAACTTGCTTGATTTTGCATGTAGCTTCATATTATCATGTTGCATCCATGTTTTGATGTGTTTGTTTGATGTTTGTATGCATTTTGCATCAATGCCATGCCTAACTTGTTTTGCTCATATCTTCTAGGCCAGAGTCTCAATTTAATGAACTTTATATGTAACTTGACTAGAATTTCGTGTAGATCATCGTGGTGCATATTAACTTGCTGTTTAACAACTTGAACATAAGGTTTATTCAGATCTGGACCAATTTCGAAATTTGCATATGAGGACTTACTGGAATTGTTATATGTTGTTTCCGGCCTCATTTAAACTTGCCTTGATGTGTTGCTCTTGTTTGCATCATCCCTTGCCATGAGTAGCTTCATGTAGTCCTGTCATGCATCATGCTTGTTGTGCATCATGCCTTGTTCATGTGTGGTGTGTTTACCATGTTGTGTGCTTCTTCTTGTTAGTTCTTGTTTCTATGCATCATGAGGATTCGCTCGCTCACGCTTTGTTCGGCTTCATCCGCTCATCTTCTTCATGGACTCGTTTCTTCCTTATGGATTTCGTGCAAGATGACCGCCACCTGGATCTCACTACTATCATTGCTATGCTAGTTGCTTCGTTTCATCGCTATGCTGCGCCACCTATTACCCTGCTTACCAAGCCATCCCAAATTGCCATGTCACTTTCTAACCTTTTGCACCCTTCCTAGCAAACCATTGTCTTCGGCTATGTTACCGCTTTGCTCAGCCCTCTTATAGCGCTTGTTAGTTGCGGTGAAGATGAAGTTAGTTCCTTGTTGAAACATGGAGATGTTGTCCTTGTTGGAACATGTTTACTTGTTGGGATATCACAATATCTATTGTTTAATTAATGCATCTATATACTTGGTAAAGGGTGGAAGGCTCGCCTTATGCCTGGTGTTTTGTTCCACTTTGCCGCCTCTAGTTTCCGCTATATCGGTATTATGTTCCCGGATTTTGCGCCCCTAACGCGGTCGGGTGATTTATGGGACCCCTTGACAGTTCGCTTTGAATAAGACTTTTCCAAAGAAGGCCCAACATTGGTTTTACATTTGCCTCACCTAGCCTTTTCCCTTGGGAGTCGCAGATCCCGAGGGTCATCTTTATTTACCCCCGGCCAATGCTTGTCTAAGTGTTGGTCCAAACCAGAGCCACTTATGCGTGCCGCCTCTAGGCAACTTGGGGTATCGCTTGGCTGCCGTCAGACGTAGTGTTCATCCGGGTCGCAGGGCTCGAGACGCAGATACGCGGCTACTATCGGGGTGTTTGCACGACGTGAGGTCTTGCTGGTCTTGTTTTATTGTCGCCGAAATGTCTTGTAGCCGGGATTCGAGACTGATCGGTCTTCCGGGAGAAGGAATATCCTTCGCTGATCGCGAGAGCTTATCATGGGTTGTTGGGACACTTCGCTGGGTTTGAACTTTCAAAGCCGTGCTCAGGTTATGTGGGCGATGGAATTTGTTGATATCCGCTGTAGTAAACTTGAAGCAAACTCTTCTAAAATACACCAACCGTAGCGAATCGCGAGTGTCTCTTTTCGGGTTGATCGAGAGGAGAACACGGTTTCGGGTTATGTCCGACGAAGTAGGAGTTCAGATCACTTCTTGATCATTACTAGTTGACGCACTGCCTTTGTTTCTCTTCTCGCCTCATTTGCGTATGTTAGCCACCATATATGCTTAGTCGCTGTCGCATCCTCACCACTGCACTTCTTCCTTTCCCATTTAAGCTTTATAGTCTTGATACCCATGGTAATGGGATTGTTGAGTCCTCGTGGCTCACAAATTACTACACCACCAGCTGCAGTGTACAGATTTATGATGATCATGGCGCGAGAGCGTATGCTTGCTTGCGCTTGAGTTCTTCTCGCTTCTTCGATCGTGGGATAGGTTCCAGTCGGCAGCCCGGGCTAGCAGTGGTGGATGTCGCTTGAGTTTCTTATGTTTAATCCGTAGTCGGATGTTGATCTTGTATATGATGTTGATGTATTCTTGTGGCATTTGTGTCTTATGTATGTATCCCCATCTATTATGTAATGTTGATGTAATGATATCCACCTTGTAAAAGCGCTTCAATATGCGGTCTATCTCTTGGTGGACCGTCGAGTTCTTTTGGATAGGGTCGCATATTGGGCGTGATAAGTTGGTATCGAGCCTCGACCGAATTCTAGGAGCCCCTTGATTGATCGTGTAGTTTGGCCGCTGTTTGTCTAGAAGAAAACTATTTTCGAGTCTAGTTATATCGAGAGTAGGAATTCTTTTTACTCTCAGCCCCTTCCGCCTCCGTGAGGAATCTTGACGAGGTGTTTTGAATTACTCTCTTCCCTTCAAATTTTTCTTTAGGATCACGCAGTTGGTTTTTCGATCGTTGGTTCTCATCTCTTTTCATCCGTGCATTTCTCGCTGTTGACTTTGAGCCTCTTCATCGCTGTCAAGTTCAATCCTCGCTTGTTTCTTTTCCCACCCGCCTCCCTTTCTTCTTCTCGAACCGAGTCTCAGATTGAGTATCCATCCTACTGCATGTAAGTCTTTGCTTTTTCTCCTTAATGATTTCAACCGTGTTTTCTTCAAGATATTCGCCGATTTCTTTCAGTTGTTCGTGTTTTTCCACCTCCTACCCTATTATTCCCGGAGTTCGAGTTTCTTCCACCATCTATTTCATTCGCACGGAGCCTCTTCAGTCCTTCGTCAATTATTTCAACCGATGGTTTCTCGCCTAGTTCGCCATTCTTCATCCCTTTCTTTTTCCGTGGATCCAATTCGTTATTCGTCACCGATCGTATTCTTTTCCTCAGCTCAAATATTTCCTTTGCTCGCTCGCTCTCGCCATTTATCATTCCGAGTGTTCAACACATCTCAGGAGATTCGTCTGTGTGTGAATTAATTCGAGGTTATCACCTCATTCTAATATTTAATTGTTCCGGTGCTTCATCTATCTATTCAACATCCCTTTCCAACGGTGTTATCTCTTCAGTGGGCCCTAACCCACAGGTTTTTCCTGTGATCTTACCCGACTCTTCTAATTCCCTGAGTTATTCCCAAATTCTTTTCAAGTGTGACGAAGAATGAATTTCATCACTCGATGCCTTCCCAAGATCGATTTCAAATCATTTCATTGTTGGCTCAACCTCTTTGTTTTTCATTCTACCGAGTACCTCGCTTATTTTGATGGTGTTTCGCCATCATTCTCAACATTGAAGCTCGAGGAAGAGTTTCTCTAAATCTCGCCCATTCTCCCGTAAGATTCATGGTGCTAGCTCGATGTTATCCTATCTAATTGTTTCCAATATGCAAATTCTTTTCATCCATCCGAGTATTTCAGAGTTACTTTCCGTCTCAATCATCCGGAGGCCATCTTTTGGAAGATTTCTTCGTTTCTAAGTTTTCAAATCCGCTCTTCAATTATTCTATATCCGTGCCCTTTGTTCGCCCTCAATATTCTTCCGTGTTATGCTCAAGCATTCGTTAATCAGTTCGCGATCTCTTCGATCTCTTTCTCTAAATTCCTCAAGTATCTTTTGTGCTTTTCTAATTCTTCCCGGTGATTATTTTTTTCATCACCATTTCAATTCTTATGGTGGTTCGCTCAAGATTCTTTTCCTTGTTTATCATAATAATCCATTCGTTTTTTCAATCCTACCGTGGTTCATGATGACCTTCTCAAGTTTGCGTTATGTCACTTCAATTCTTTTTCAAGAAGAATAAGTAATATGCAAAATCCATTGCATATCATCAATTTAATTTGATGAAGGATAAGCATACAATAAATCTTATTCTTATTTCATCCAAGTGAGTAATCCCTTCCTTCGTAGTTTGTTCTTGATGAATAAATTCTAGTTCCAAGTCTTTTCATCTTTTCTTTCCGGAGTTCATATTTCCTCGCCATTTCGCTTTAACCTCCATCTAAATCATCGTAAGATTTAATCTTATTCTTTTCATCCTTCATCCAACCTCATAATCCTTTTGTTACCGGAGTTCTTCACGGTGGTTCTTCATGATTTAATTCATTCTTCAAGTGTTCATCAAGATTCTTTTCGTGGAGTTCAAGTATCCGCCTTCTCGCCTCAAGTGCAATTAATTCGCCAGATTCTTTTGAAGTGGAGTTTTGCATTTTTCGTTATTCTCAGCTATCCAATCATTTCCTGTTGTGGCAGGTTATCACCTTATGATCTTGAGATGTTACCGATAAGACCACAACAAGCTTATTTCTTTTCGTTGTTGATTTTCTCAACAACTCCGCTCAATCCTTCCTTCTAAGTTCTTTTCATTCAACTCTTTCATTTCTTTCCGGAGTTTTTGTGTCATGTCTTCATCAAGTATCATTCCATCCTCTCTAGTTCGTGTTCTATTCCTTCCATGTTTCAGCCGGAGTGCTACCTAAATCGCTTCAGTTTACCTGCTTTTTTCTCATTCTAACCACCTGTTAGAACGAGTAGTTTCATAGTCTATCCGATTCAGTGAGCTTTGATTCTCGCCATTCTCGCCATTCCTCTCTTTTTCTCGAGTGCTCTCGATTCTTTGCTTCTTCTCTCGAGTTTTTGTTTCACATCATCCTTTTCTTCTTCCGTTCGTCCTAAGATCTCGGACGAGATCTCTTGTTAGTGGAGGAGTGTTGTAACACCTCGGATTCGATGCGCCAGTGTCCGCTGCTTATTCGCCTTTGCCATGTCATTTGCTTGCGTGTTGCACTTTGCCATGTCATCATCTGCATTTCATATCATGTCATCATGCATTTCATTTTGCATATATGTTCGCCTCATGCATCCGAGCATTTTCCTGCTGGCCGCTTTTGCAATCCCAAGACTCCTATGTCTCCCTGCGCCTTTTACCTCTTTTCGTAAAGCGGATGTTAAACGCTCTCGAATGGACCGAGGTTTGTCAAGCTGCCTTGGTATAGCACCGTAGACCGCTCGTCAAGTTTCGTACCATTTGAGGTCGTTGATACTCCAACGGTTAACCGGTAACCGCAAAAGCCTCTTTTGTTAGCAGCCCAACACCCTTACAAAGTGGCCCAAACCCACCTAACTCCCTCCACGCCTCGTCGCTCGATCACGATCACAGGGCCGAAACCGCCTCATTTGGACTCTCCTAGCTCCTCTACCTATAAATATGTGCTCCTCCCAAAATCGCAGACAAACCCTAGTCATCCTCTCCTCGCCACGACACTTCCTCACCGACATGTCCCGCTGGCCGCCATTTCGCCACTTAATCCACGCTGGTACACGTGTGGCCTGCCACACACATGCTGCCTGGTCAGCGACGCCTCTACACAACGCTTCCTCCAAGGCCGCCTCAAGGCACGGATTCTCCCGCCGCCTCCCTGCCGGGGCTCGCCTTCGCCCTCCGGCCGCCTTCACGCTGCTTCCTCCCGCCTCCGCCACTGCTGAACCCGCCACGACTGGCTGCCATGCCAGGCCGCCATTGCCACCTGCCGGCTCTGCCAGGGCGCCATGGCATTGCCTGCCTCCCCACCGCCGGATCCGCTTGATCCGTCCGGCTCACTTCCCCTTCGCCTCCCCACCACCGGCTAACTCCGCGATCTCGAGGATCTCCGGCCATTGACTTCGAGGTCTATTTTCTAAGTCCTGATTTCTGCAGAATTTTGTTGCATATTCATCGTGATTATATCTTTGCACCCGCGTGGCTCTGCATGCGTGTAATATGTCAAATTGTTCGTCTCAAGAGTAGATCATTTCATATCATTGCATCATTTTCATTTGAGCTCATCTTGATTCCTGAAATGCTGTTAGAAGTATGCTATGTGATGTTAGTTTCTGATTTTTATCAGAACATGCATTTTTGTCATTTTTGCCATGATTGATGTGTGCATCCTATGATCTTGAGTCCTACATGTGTTTTGTAATATGCCATGCCATATTTCCAGGTGTATGCTATGTATTTTGTGATCTCTGTGGGACTAGCACAAGCATGCAAACTAGGCTTCATGATGTTGCTGTTTTCAGCCCTATTTTGCTGATATTTTATGCCATGTTAACTTGATGCTACCGAGAGATCCATGCTTATTTTGAGATACTTTAGTAAGGATGTTTTGTTATACATGTCTTTCTCTATCCATCCATGCCCTTGTTTGTAATTATGGAGTAGTCTAGCTTGAGTCAATCGAGCTCTACTTTTCCTATAAAATGTTTCCTCAGGTGTTGTTTACATGTTATTCAATGTTGCCAAGGTTGTTGTAGTTGATCCATGCACCCTATGATGTTGTTCTTGCCATGTATAGCTTCTATAATATGTCTTCTTGCTGTTGGTTGCCTTGTCATGCCATGTATTGCTCTCATGTGAGTGATTCAAGCTCACCAACATGCCTACTTATCGTTGTTCTTGCCATGTTTGAATCTGTAATATAACTTGCCATGTTTACATGGGTGCCATTATATTTTCCGATCCTTTTGGCTTATGGTCAAAAGGACTTTTGTTCTATGCATTTAGTAGATTCATGCCATGCCTTTGGTTGCCATGATAAGTTCCTTTAACATGTTGTTTGATAGCTCTAAACATTGCAACCTAATGTTATTTTCTCGCAAAGTCCAAATCTGTTATTATTTGCAATCTTGCCATGTCATTTTGAGCATGTTCTAGTGATTTTCGAGATAGCTCATGTTCATGTTTTGTCATGCTTTACCTGTACATCATTTCCATGCCTTTTGTTATTATGCTGAGATGCTGCAGCTTGTTGTTTTGATGCTTGCAATATGCCTAGTTGCTATTTTGGACAGATTGTTGTCATGACTTGTTTCATGTATGTGTTGAACTGCTGTTCGCTTTTGAGTGTGCTCTATATGAAACTTGCTTGATTTTGCATGTAGCTTCATATTATCATGTTGCATCCATGTTTTGATGTGTTTGTTTGATGTTTGTATGCATTTTGCATCAATGCCATGCCTAACTTGTTTTGCTCATATCTTCTAGGTCAGAGTCTTCAATTTAATGAACCTTATATGTAACTTGACTAGAATTTCGTGTATATCATCGTGGTGCATATTAACTTGCTGTTTAACAACTTCAACATAAGGTTTATTCAGATCTGGACCAATTTCGAAATTTGCATATGAGGACTTACCGAATTGTTATATGTTGTTTCCGCCTCATTTAAACTTGCCTTGATGTGTTGCTCTTGTTTGCATCATCCCTTGCCATGAGTAGCTTCATGTAGTCCTGTCATGCATCATGCTTGTTGTGCATCATGCCTTGTTCATGTGTGGTGTGTTTACCATGTTGTGTGCTTCTTCTTGTTAGTTCCTGCTTCGCTATGTATCATGAGGATTCGCTCTTCACGCTTGGTTCGGCTTCATCCGCTCATCTTCTTCATGGACTCGTTTTCTTCCTTATGGGATTTCAGCAAGATGACCGCCACCCGGATCTCACTACTATCATTGCTATGCTTGTTGCTTCGTTTCATCGCTATGCTGCGCCACCTATTACCTGCTTATCAAGCCATCCCAAATTGCCATGTCACTCTCTAACCTTTTGCACCTTCCTAGCAAACCGTTGTCCGCTATGTTACCGCTTTGCTCAGCCCTCTTATAGCGTTGTTAGTTGCAGGTGAAGATGAAGTTTGTTCCTTGTTGAAACATGGAGATGTTGTTCCTTGTTGGAACATGTTTACTTGTTGGGATATCACAATATCTATTGTTTAATTAATGCATCTATATACTTGGTAAAGGGTGGAAGGCTCGCCTTATGCCTGGTGTTTTGTTCCACTCTTGCCGCCTCTAGTTTCCATATATCGGTATTATGTTCCCGGATTTTGCGCCCCTAACGCTGGTCGGGTGATTTATGGGACCCCTTGACAGTTCGCTTTGAATAAGACTTTTCCAAAGAAGGCCCAACATTGGTTTTACATTTGCCTCACCTAGCCTTTTTCCCTTGGGAGTCGCAAGATCCCGAGGGTCATCTTTATTTACCCCCGGCCAATGCTTGTCTAAGTGTTGGTCCAAACCAGAGCCACTTATGGTGCCGCCCCTAGGCAACTTGGGGTATCGCCGGTTGCCGACGTAGTGTTCATCCGGTCGTGGCCTCGAGACGCAGATACGCTGCGGCTACTATCGTGGTGTTTTTACGCCGGAGGTCTTGCTGGTCTTGTTTTATTGCTGTCGAAATGTCTTGTAGCCGCATTCCGAGACTGATCGGTCTTCCGGGAGAAGGAATATCCTTCGCTGATCGCGAGAGCTTATCATGGGCTGTTGGGACACCCCGCAGCGCTTGAACTTTCGAAAGCCGTGTGCTCATGCGGTTATGTGGCGTATGGGAATTTGTTGATATCCCAGTTGTAGTAAACTTGAAGCAAACTTTCTAAAATACACCAACCGTAAGCGAATCATGAGTGTCTCTTTTCGGGTTGATCGAGAGGAGAACACGGTTTCGGGTTATGTCTCGACGAAGTAGGAGTTCGTGATCACTTCTGATCATTACTAGTTGACGACTGCTCCTTTGTTTCTCTTCTCGCCTCATTTGCGATGTTAGCCACCATATATGCTTAGTCGCTGCTGCATCCTCACCACTGCATTCTTCCTTTCCCATTAAGCTTTGCTAGTCTTGATACCCATGGTAATGGGATTGCCGAGTCCTCGTGGCTCACAGATTACATTACACCACTGGCCAGGTAGTACAGATATGCGATGATCATGCGCGAGAGCGATGCTTGCTTATGCTGAGTTCTTCTCGCTTCTTCGATCGTGGATAGGTTCCAGTGTCGGCAGCCTAGGCTAGCAGGTGGATGTCGCTTGAGTTTCGCTTATGTTTAATCCATAGTCGGATGTTGATCTTGTATATGATGTTGATGTATTCTTGTGGCATTTGTGTCTTATGTATGTATCCCATCTATTATGTAATGTTGATGTAATGATATCCACCTTGGCAAAGCGCTTCAATATGCGTGGTCTATCCTTGGTGGGACCGTCGAGTTCCTTTTTGGATAGGGTCGCATATTGGGCGTGATATCGCAAGCAGCTAAGCCTGCCTCCTCAAGGCTGCCGAGAGCTAGCAGAGGCGCTAGGGTTTGTCGAGGTGGAGAGGTGGAAGAAGTGTTTTGACCGTGATGTGATATGCATTTATAGGGAGAGGACGGACAAAGGTAATTACACATGTAAAAATTTCGGGCGATTCACATCTCGAGGGATACATGGCTAACATGCAACACATTGAAGTTGTTCCATGTTCCCACGCACGACTGGACTGTCGGGTGGTCGCTCCGCTTCCCGGTTTCAGGCAAAAGGATTGAGCATTTAAAATAGATTTAATGTTTGTCTCTCAGATTCTTCACGACAAGGACGCAGAGAAGACATTCGATAGCTTAATAGAATGCATATGATTTGGATAGATAGAGTTTGAGGTAGGAAGCATAGAGGTTAGGGTCCCATCACATTCACTTAGTTCAAAAGATTCAAACGAGAAGACATAGCTATAAGTGAATGTTGTAGAGGATGTAACACTAACATAATGATATATCGTAATAAGACCAAATCAACATTGTGAAGATAAACATGAAAACAAACCAATACTCCAAGAAAACATTCCAAACAAAGTTTGGTGGTATGCTACTCCACCGATAGGAAGTATTAGACCTGCATATGGCGCATAATTATCGTGGCGCCCAAGTCAAATTCAAGATTAATGTATTCACACTCAAGAGTGTAAGTCTTCATTGATTGAAGATATACATTACCTCGTGTGTTGCACATCTAAGTCATCAACATGCATAAGTGTTAGGATGTGCCTCGATCACAGACATTCGAGGATTCCAAGATATTTAGCTCACACCGCAACTTGCAAAACCTTTTCTCATCCAAGGGCTTTGTGAAGATATCTGCCAATTGCTCTTCAAAGGTTGACGGTATGATATCAATATCTTCCTTCATAACATGATCTCTCGAGAAATGATGACGAATTTCAATGTGCTTTTGTCTTCGAAAGTGCTGAACTCGATTCTTGGCAATCTTGATGGCGCCGTTGTCGCAGAGAGTGGTATTTGTTTCATGGATCCCATAGTCCTTGAGAGTTTGCTTCATCCATAGAAGTGAGCGCAGCAAGATCCAAAGAGCAATATATTCAGATTCAGATTGAGAGTGATACATAGTTCTCGCTTCTTTCAAGACCAATGCACAAGTGATCGCCCCAGTAAAGTGACATGTGCCCAAGTAGACTTACATCCACCTTGTCACCAAAGATAATCATCAGCATCCGAGAATCCAACTAGATCAAACTCGAGCCCTTTGGATACCATAATCCGAGTGTTGGGGTGTAAGCAAATATCAAGAATTCGCTTACACGCTAAGGACGCGATTCCTTTGGTGCCGCTTTGAATCGAAAGCAAACATGCAAACACTAAGCATGATATATGGCCTAGATGCACATAAGTAAAGTAAAGAACCAATCATGGAGCGTGTATACCTTTTGATCGAATCCCTTACCATTGGCGCCGGACCCGTGATGACTCTTGGTTGGCATTGGCGCTGTAACCTTTGTAGCCTTGCATTCCAAACTTCTTCAGCAGTCTTTGAGGTACTTCTCTGAGATATGAAGATGCCATTGTTTTGGTCGACAAATTTGAAGACCAAGGAAGAAGTTCAGCTTCACCCATCATGGACATCTGATATTGCTTTTGCATCATGTGTCCAAACTCATCACCAGATTTCTGGTTGGTGCATCAAGATAATGTCATCCACATATATTTGGCACACAAACAGTTCACCATCATATGTCTTTGTGAAGAGTGTAGGATCCAGGGAACCAGGTTTGAAGCCTTTGCTCTTCAGGAAATCCTTGAGTGTGTCATACCAAGCGCGAGGGGCTTGTTTGAGGCCATGCAATGCCTTGTTGAGCTTGTATACCATATCAGGATGTTTTGGATCTTCAAAGCCAGGAGGTTGTGCAACATACACTTCTTCTTCAATCTTGCCATTGAGAAATGCGCTCTTCACATCCATTTGATACAGTATGATGTTGTGATAATTTGTATAGGCTAGCAATATGCTAATAGCTTCAAGCTTCAGCCATAGGAGCAAATGTTTCATCAAAGTCAATCCTTCAACTTGAGTGTATCCTTGAGCAACGAGATTTAGCCTTGTTTCGGCTAACTTGACCATGCTCATCTTGCTTGTTGCGATAAATCCATTTTGTGCCTATTATGTTGTGTTTGCAGGGTCGTGACGCTTGACAAGTTCCTTATTATTGTTCGCTTTTAACTGCTGAAGTTCTTCTTGCATGGCTTGAATCCATTCAGGTTCCAACGAAGGCTTCAAAGAACTTTCTTGGTTCAGAGCATTGAGACTAATGCAAAATGCCCATGTAAATTTGCTAGTTGTGTTGCTCTTGAATGAGTGAGTGACCAGCGCATTGATGCTATCAATTATCTTCAATCATTGATTTCATTTGCAACACGAGGATGAATCGGACGAAGATTTTGCTCTTCCCATCATTGTCATCATGGGAGGATTGTCTTCGGCTGAGCATTGTCTTCAAAGTTGATTAGGTGCGTAAATGATAAGTTCCTTCAGTCTGTGCTTCGACAAAAGATGATTTCTCCTGTTCCATTAGCTTGATGGATTCACCGGTGGAACTTCATCTAGCACATTTGGTAGGTGCTCTTTACAGCCGTTGTCTCGTCGTGAATCAAGACATCCACAGCTTTTCAACCACTTTATAGTGAAAGAGGTTGAAGACTCAGGAGTGCTAATCCTTTCTCAACCAAGCATAAAACCTTCATGTGCTTTCGTGCAAATTTGAAGTGTGATGTGGATCCTGATCCAGCACCCAGCACCAAATACTCAAGTAACTCGACATTTGGCTTCTTACCAAAGGAGGAGTTCATAGTATGTCTTCTTTAGAAGCTTGTGAAGATAAACACGGTTGATGACATGGCATGCAAGATCAATAGCTTCGGCTGCTACGCCTTGAGCTTGCGCTATTTTCCAAGAGGAGAGGATGATGCAGCAGAGTAGCGTAAGTATTTCCTCAGCTTTTGAGAACCAACGATCAATCCAAGAGGAAGCCACGCAAAGTCCCTCGTACTCTACACACAAAACAAATAGCTCCTCGCAACCAACGCGAATAGGGTTGTCAATCCCTTCACGGTCACTTACATTTAGAGTGAGATCTGATAGAGAATATTTTTGGTATTTTTGGTATAAAGATGCAAAGTAAAATAAAAAGGCAAAGTAAAAAGCAAAGAAATAATAAAGCGTGAGGAAGATTAATATGATGAAAATAGACCCGGGGCCATAGATTTCACTAGTGGCTTCTCTCAAGAGCATAGGTATTTTATGGTGGTGAACGAATTCATCGTTGAGCAATCGATGTAATTGAGCATAGTTATGAGAATATCTAGGTATGATCATGTATATAGGCATCACGTCCGAGACAAGTAGACCGACTCGCCCGCATCTACTACTATTACTCCACTCATCGACCGCTATCCAAAGATGCATCTAGAGTATTAAGTTAATGAAAACAGAGTAACGCCTTAAGCAAGATGACATGATGTAGAGGAATAAATTCATGCAATATGATAAATACCCCCATCTTGTTATCCTCGATGGTAACAATACAACACGTGCCTTTGCAACCCTTTTCACACTGGTAAGGACACCACAAGATTGAACCCAAAGCTAAGCACTTCTCCCATTGCAAGAACTACCAATCTAGTTGGCCAAACCAAACGGATAATTCGAAGAGACTTGCAAAGATAACCAATCATACATAAAAGAATTCAGAGAAGATTCAAATATTGCTCATAGTTAATCTTGATCGTAAACCCACAATTCATCGATCTCAACAAACACACCGCAAAAAGAAGATTACATCAAATAGATATCGACAAGAGAGGGGGAGAACATTGTATTGAGATCCAAAAAGAGAGAAGAAGCCATCTAGCTATTAAGTATGGACCCGAAGGTCTGAGGTAAACTACTCACACTTCATCGGAGAGGCTATGATGATGATGTAGAAGGCCTCCATGGTGGAATCCCTTCCCATGGAGCTCTAACAGGCCCCAAGATGGGATCTCGTGGATACGTAAAGTTGCGGCGGTGGAATTAGGTTTTGGCTCCGTATCTAACTGTTGGGGTACGAGGTATATATAGGAGGAAGGAGTATGTTGGAGTTGGGGGCCCACGAGGCAGGGCGCCTCCACCTCGTGGGTCACAGGCTTTCTTTTGACGGAGGGTCCAAGTCTCCGGATCTTATCTCGATGAGAAAATCACGTTCAAGATTTCATTCCGCTTGGACTGTTTGATATTCCGCTTTCTTCAAACACCAAATAGGCAAAAACAGCAAATTGCGGGTCAGCCTCCTAATAGGTTAGTCCCAAAAGTAATATAAAAGTGTAAAATAAAGCCCAATATAGTCCAAAACAATAGATAATATAGCATGGAGCAATCAAAATTTATAGATACGTTGGAGACATATCAGCATCCCAAGCTTAATTTTCTCCTCGTCGAGTAGGTAAATGATAAAAGAGAATTTTTGATGCGGAGTGCTACTTGGCATAATTTCAATCTAACTCTTCTTAATTGTGGTATGAATATTCAGATCCAAAGATTCAAGACAAAAGTTCATATTGACATAAAATAATAATACTTCAAGCATACTAACTAAGCAATTATGTCTTCTCAAAATATCATGTCCAAAGAAAGTTCATCCCTACAAAATCATATAGTTTAGTCATGCTCCATTTTCGTCACACAAGAATGCTCTCATCATGCACAACCCCGATGACAAGCCAAGCAATTGTTTCATACTTTAGTAATCTCAAACTTATAAACTTTCACGCAATATATGAGCGTGAGCCATGGACATAGCACTATGGGTGGAATAGAATAATAATGGGGTTATGGGGAAGACAAAAAGGAGAAGGTCTCACATCAATCGAGGCTAATAAACGCTATGGAGATGCCCATCAATTGATGTTAATGCAAGGAGTAGGATTTATGCAACGGATGCACTAGAGCTATAAATGTATGAAAGCTCAACAAAAGAAACTAAGTGGGTGTGCATCCAACTTGCTCGCCACGAAGACCTAGGGCATTTGAGGAAGCCCATCATTGGAATATACAAGCCAAGTTCTATAATGAAAAATTCCAACTAGTATATGAAAGTGACAAAATATGAAACTCTCTATATGAAAACATGGTGCTACTTTGAAGCACAATATATGAGACTCGCTATATGAAGAACAAGGTGCTACTTTGAAGCACAAGTGTGGAAAAAGAGATAATCTTTTTATTTCTTTTTTTTCTTTTTTTTTTGGCCTTTCTTTTTTGGGACAATGCTCTAGAAATGATGATCATCACACTTCTATTTATTTACAACTCAATGATTACAACTCGATACTAGAACAAAGTATGACTCTATATGAATGCCTCCCGCGTGTATCGGGATATGCAATGAATCAAGAGTGACATGTATGAAAGAATTATGAACGGTGGCTTTTGCCACAAATACTATGTCAACTACATGATCATGCTAAGCAATATGACAATGATGAATGTGTCATGAAGAATGGTATGGTGGAGAGTTGCATGGCAATATATCTCGAAGGGCTATGGAAATGCCATAATAGGTAGGTATGGTGGCTGTTTTGAGGAAGATATAAGGAGGTTTATGTGAAAGAGCGTATCATATCACGGGTTTGATGCACCGCTTAAGTTTGCACCAACTCTCAATGTGAGAAAGGGCAATGCACGGCAATCAAGAGGCTAGCAATGATGGAAGGGTAAGAGCGATAATCCATGGACTCAACATTAGTCATAAAGAACTCACATACTTATTGCAAAAACCTACAAGCCATCAAGAACCAAAGCACTACGCATGATCCTAGGGGATAGATTGGTAGGAAAAGACCATCGCCGTCCCCTCGACCGCCACTCATAAGGAGGATAATCAAATAACAGCTCATGTTTCAAATTTGTTACATAACGCTACTATACGCATGCCAGGGACTTGCAAACTTCAACACAAGCATTTCTCAAATTCACAACTACTCAACTAGCACGACTTTGATATTATCACCTCCATATCTCAAAAATAATTATCAAGCATCAAACTTTTCTTAGTATTCAACGACTCAAAAGAAAGTTTTACAAATCTTGAATAACAAGCATATTATTATTAAGCAAATTACCATGCTATTTAAGACTCTCAAAATAATCTAATGAAGCATGAGAGATCAATAGTTTCGTAAGTGCATCTAGTGCCACCCCTAGTTGGTTTTGGAGTATTGACACAAATTTGGTTAAGGACTAATGTGTTTGTGAGAATTGCAGGATAACATGTAGTGTCCCTCATTGATTCAGTTTACCTACCGTGATGACCCCTAAAATGTATGAAGACATCGACGACAATGGTGGCATATGAAGATATTCATATTGAAGACTATGACATGAGAAGACATTGAGTGAAGACTTCGCGCCAAGACTGTTGTTGTTGTTGTTTCTTTTCTTCTTTGTTGAGTCATAGGAACCACTGCATATTAAGTGGGGTCCAAGTGAACAAAGTCGTAATGATCAAGTGATGCTCAACCTGAATCCTATGTCTTCGAGCGAAGACAATGAGAGCAAATCTTATCCAGAGCTGGATGAGTCATCTTTGCTTGTAGCCCAAGTAAAGTTGCTGTGTGTGTTTGAAATCTGACCGCTGAACACGTGTCGGCCTTTAGTGACCCAGTATGGTCATTTCGACATATCGTGTCGGGTTGCCTAGTGGCTATAAATAGCCCACCTCCTACACCATAAATTGGTGGCTGCTCGCAGTTAGTGCACGGATTTTGTCGCTTGAGAGCAACCCACCACGAAGCCTTTGAGAGAGAGAAATCCTTTATGTGGACAAAGCCCAAACACCTGCTGAGCCAAAGAGTGTTAGGGCATCGCTGAAGTCTTTCTCGTCTCACAGGTGGACTCAAGACTTATTACACTTGAGGACCTGTGGAATCCTCCAGCTGGTTAGAAGTCCGCTGCTCGAGCATCCAAGAGTCATTGTGGATTGCCGGTGAACGCAGTCAGGAAGGTCCGGAAGTCTACCTTGAAGACTTACCAGAGTGATTGCATAGGACTGTGTGTCCTTAGCTCAAGGGGAATAAGGTGAAGACACGGGCCTCGAGTTGAATTCCAGCCTCCCTAACCAGTATGTACAGCTTGTCACAACAACTGAACTGGTCCAACAAATCATGTGTCTTCAACAAGGGATCGGTTCTATCTTCTCCTCTCCTTACTTTAGAGTTTGTCTTCGTGAAGTCATTGCTCATTTGTCATACTCGCTTGACTTCATTGCTTGACTAATTTTGTTGATTGGCTTTTCACTATCTTCCATCTTGATCCTTACTACCAAGTCGCTATTAGTCTTGTACTTTCAATGCTATTGCATACTTGACTATGGTTTGCTTGTTGTAGTTTATCTTCCGCTGCATATCAATTAGGTCATTTCTATTGTTTATCTTCTAAACTTCCATGTTTTGAAGATCTTCCTAAAAATCGCCTATTCACCACCCTCTAGTCGATGACGTTAGCACTTTCAATTGGTATCGAGCAAGGTACCCTTGTTCGTGTGATTCAGCTTTAACCACCGGAGTTTTAGCTATGTCGATCGCAGAAAGCGATAATCAAAGTCTCCGCTGCTTGCCCCGCGGTTCGGCGGAACTGAATATCCTTACCGGAAGAATAAGATGCGCGATGCATATTGAAGCCATTGATGACTTCCGTATGTCGTCAAGAACGGCGCTCCCAAAATCGTGAAGGTTACCCCTCGATGTCAAGAAGTTCATTCAACTAGACTCTCATCAAAGAACATCATTTGTGGTCATCTCACCAAAGTACATGGCCAATGGTGAGTGCTCGAAACGCCAAGTTAGTCCGGGACCCTATCCAAGGTCAACGAAGGTGTCTCAACCCAGAGATCAAAGGATCGGTTCTCCGGAACCTTTTCAACCGCTTCAAGAGAAACGAAATGAAAAATGTCCATCCACGCTTGATCTCCTCATCGACATCACAAATGAGCTTTCCTTTCCGCCCAACCGAGATTACCAAGCATGAAATCATCAAGACACTACTGAGATCACTTGACGCCCTTTGACACCCTTGTTCATGATACAAGAACGCCTCGACTTCAAGACACTATCCGTTCGATATACTTTGAGAGGCTAACCACATGAGTTCCAAATTTTCGAGAAAAGAGATATCTATGGCCCAACTATTTAACCCGCCTTTGAAGGAAAAAGTTTTTCATCCAAGAAGAATCCACCCAAGCCTGGATGATCCCCAAGACATTGGAAAGGAACTTGCTATGCTTGTGAAGAAGTTCCGGTTTAAACTAGGAAGAAAGGCTTCTAAAGTCTTCAGATCCAGCTCAAGAAATGATGAAGCTTCCCCAACTCATGACTACAAGAAGAAACATGTCACAAGTGCAAGAAAACTGACACTATATCTCCGAAAGTGTCCATGGGACAATGAGAAGAAGAAGAAGAAGGAAGAAGAAGAAGAAGAAAGAAGGAATTGATTCTAATGACAAGAAGAAGAAATTCAAAGTCTTCTTCCAAGTCCTCATCAAAGTCTTCATCTCATAAGAAGAGCTTATCCGCAAGGCTCGGCTTTTGTTGGCAAGGAAATGGATTCGAGGAGGAGTCCGCCTCGAGGAAGGGGAGGTGGAGTCCAAGAGGGTCCCACCCTGTGTTGCAAGTCCGGCTCTAGCCACAACCTATGTTGCCAAGTCCATCTTCAACATCAAGACAATGACTTCCACACCAACGCCAAGCTGATGCAAGGACCAATTCTGCCCCCACAAACGCTTTATGAACGGTGCCAAGGTAAAATCACGTGATGCTTACTTTCAAACATCAAGTGAAGATGACTTTGATTGTGAATCCAAACCCAGCACAAAACACTTGCTAAAATTGCAACCCAACAACAAAGAGCTATGGAACATACTCAAAAACTGTTAGACAAAAGCGATGACCTCGTTGGACGCGGAAATGACACCTTCACAATCCTTAGTTGAAGACATAAAAATCTTCATGCTAATACCAAGAACTTGAAAGTCCCATGAATCGCTTCTCAACCACTCATGAAAAGCTCTCCCATGATTATCTTCAAAGGAAGCAAGAGCTTGAGAAATTGAGAGGTCGAAGATCTTCAAAAAGAGAATGATTACCCGGCCAATGATCAGTTCCGGCCAGATGGTTTAAACCCCGTCTAAAATGCCTTGAGCGTGATATCCCTCCTTGTTGAAATGTTCAACTCTGCCATCCTGCAGTTTTCAACTACCGATGTGGTAACTAACCCTGCGGAGGATACCACTGTTATTGTTATGAAAATTAGGTTGAAGACATTGCTTGAAAAGGATGTAAAAACCAAAGGAGATCGAAATTTTATGATGTCCTCAAAGGATTCCAACCAAAACCCTAGGAAAGAGGGTGTTGGGTTCGAGAGGAAAATGAATTGATGGTTCCTACTAGAAGCCCAAAAGATCCCAAACCACATGGGTTTAAAGGGACCTTTGTGGATCCATCCAATTTTATCCGTTTACCTGTTAACCCTATTATCATTGATGAACTTTTGATGCAAACTATGTTGTTCAAGAATTTAATGGTGAAGTGTTTGCCGTATATTGGTACTAATCAGGAATGGACCACCTATGAAGAAGACCGGGTTCCCAAAAGCCGTCTTGAGAATCTTTCCAAAGGAATTTCATCATGACACCACCGGGAAGAAGACAAAACCCCACCTTAAGGCCTATAGTCCAAAGGTTTCAATTCACAGAGGATTCCACCAGTCACCCTAACGCCAATGTTTTGGGGAAACCGTACTCAATCTTATGAATATGAGCGGGTCTTCAAACCGCTATGTTCATAGAACTAAGAACCTTTTCGCTTACCATAATGAGTATCATTCATCTCCCGCAAGGTTATTTGCTAGGGCTCCAAAGCCAAGTTTCGGGAGCTGCATTAGACTCATTGTTTAAGCCACCCCTAAAGATGTGGGTGGTTAAGAAGAATTAACCTCTTTTGGGTGAAAGGGTTCCAAACCAAAAATCAAAGGCCTCGATGCTATTTGGGGACCTAAAACATCTTGTAGGACAAGATCAAATGCCCAAATGGTCTCACTATGTATTTTGTTCCCGAATCGCTTGCCATTCATCCTATATGTCCTAATCTTGATCCAAGCTTTAATCCTCTTTGAAAATGTTTATGCTTCACAATACCTTGGAAGTTTATCCCCTAATGCATCAGAGGGTATGACACTTCATGCTTTTAATGGATTATGGATAGTGGATGCACTAATCATATGACTGGTGATCAAAGTCTTCCATGGACTCAACCTTACGCCCATCGACAAGAGTCACATCACATTTGTTGACACCGGTAAAAGCAAGGTATTGGGTCTAGGTAGAGTTGCAATCTCAAAGGATCAACACATGGATAAAGTGATGCTTGTTGAATCCCTTGGTTTCAACTTAATGTCTGCTCAATGCTTTGTGACTTGAACATGATTGTGATATTCGAAAATATCGCTGCCTTGTACTAATGAATCTGATAAGTATCTAGTCTTTGAAGGGTATAGGAAAGATGATCTATACATGGTAGATTTCTCAAGAGTCCACAGCTTGCCATATGTCTTCTTGCAAAAGCTTCTGAATGCGTGGCTCGCATCGGAGGTTGGGGCATGCCGCACGAGGAACTTACACACACTCGCCAAGAAGAAGCATGTCATAGGCATCAAGGTGTCAAGTTCAAGAAGGATCATTTGTGTGGTGCTCGCAAGTCGAAAGATGACTAGGCAAAGCACCTCAAGACAATCATGACGACATCTCAACCCTTCGAAATGTTACACATGGATTTGTTTGGCCCTACTCACTACTCTACCTCACAACAACTGCTTGTCTCTATGGCTTGCCATTGTTGATGACTACTCAAGATACACATGGGTGCACATAGTTCTACAAGATCAGTGCAAGATGTCTTCGACGCTCGCCAATCGATCCATGAACAATTATGGCGCCAAGATCAAGCATATCGGTGACAACGCACCAATTCAAGAACACCGGACTTGATCTTTATCTCGATACAATGGAATCACTCATGAGTTCTCTCGCCCATACACACCTCAAAGAAATGGCATCGAGAGCGCAAGAACGTAACCCTCATTGAGATGGCTCGAACAATGCTCGACGAGTACAAGACACCAAGAAAGTTCGCTCAAGCTATTGATACAAGATGTCACGAATCAACCGTGTTTACATCCATAAGCTTCGAACAAAACATCCTATGAGCTCCTTATCGCAAGAAGCCAAATGTCGCCTACTTCGAGTATTTGAGCTAAGTGTCGGATCAAGGATCCCCAACACAAGTTAAAATTTGAACCCAAAGCTCACGAAGGCTTCATGCTCGTTACGGAAAGGACTCGACTCCTACAGTAGTCTTCAACCTCTATCACTACAAAATCGTGAAAATGTGGACGGGATTTGATGAAACCAATGGTTCGCAAAGAGAGCTGCCAAGTACACTACACGTAAGCTCCCCAACTAATCTATCAAGTCGATGGGAACTGCTGAAATCATGCCTTCTAAAGCACAATCAAGAAGAACTTATCATTTTCGCACCTAACCAACTCAAGACATGCTCACCAAGACAATCCTCCCAATAATGACAATGATCAGAAGAGCAAAGTCTTCGCCAGCTCATCCTCGAAGTTGCAAATGAAGTACATATTGAGAAGATAATCGATAGCATCAATGAACTCGTCCGCTTACTCGCCAAGAGCAACATAGCTAGCAAATTTGTGGGCACTTTTCTTTGTGTCAATATCGTAACCCAAGAAAGTTGCTAAAGCTTTTATGGAACCGAATGGATACAAGCTATGCAAGAAGAACTTCAACAGCTCAAGCTGAACAATGTTTGGGAACTTGTCAAGCGCCCCACCTCGCAAGCATAACATAATCGGCACAAAATGGATATATTGAAACAAGCAAGATGAGCATGGTCAAGTCGCGAAACAAAGCACGCCTTGTGGCTCAAGGATACACTCAAGTTGAAGGAATCGACTTTGATGAAACATTTGCCCTCGTAGCTAGGCTTGAAGCTATTCGATACTACTAGCCTATGCTAACCACCACAACATCTTGCTATATCAAATGGATGTGAAGAGTGCATTTCAACGGCAAGATTGAAGAAGAAGTATACCGCTCAACCACCGGATTTGAAGATCCAAAACATCCCGATATGGTGTACAAGCTAAATAAAGCATCAGATGGCCTCAAACAAGCTCCTCGCTTGGTATGATAGATCAAAGACTTCAAGAGAAAGGCTTCAAACTGGATCCCTTGATCCCACACCTTCACGAAGACATATTGAAT
>JAHIAM010014662.1:0-10345 GCA_021605205.1 Aegilops longissima | reverse complement strand
CCGGGCCGGGAAACGGGTCGAATCATATTGCGGCCCAATGACGCCATCGGGCCTAATTCGGATAGGGCGAACGGCCTTGGGTAGGGGTCGAAATGGGCTATATGCTAACATGCCGCTAAGTGCTTTACATGGGCCAGCCCGCCACCTGACCAAGTCAAATGGGCCGCCTTTTCCCGTATCGGGCCTTCGTAATGCGCACGCGTCGATGTATCATAGGCGCTTCCGTCCAATGAGTGGATGACATCCGCCCCAACGGATGAGCCGACATCGCGTTTCTCCACCAATGATGATTTTACACGGAAAATCCCCATTGGTCGGGCTGTTAACGGGTTATCGGATCCAAAACCCGACCCGATAGCTTAACGCGTTCGCTACGGGATGCTACGGTCGGTCACCCTTGACGAAAGCACTTCGGGACGCGATTTATCGTCATGGAAGTGGACACTCGCGATGATAATTTTGGTAATGTCATTGAACACTTTACGACCGCAGTGTATGACTATCTTGATTCGGCTTAAATTTGTCATGGATGTACATGCATGACAAAAACACGACCCATCTGTAACAAACACGATCATCGCGAAGTGTATTTTTTGTAGTGGCTGTCTCATTGTACATCCTGTTGGAGAGGCTAGGTATTTAAACCCGAGGACACACACCCGACACACACCTCACAGATTCTCCTTGAACTAGGTCACAGCACTCCGCCCAATCACTCATGGTAAGTCTTCGTGTGACTTCCAACCTTCACAAACTCGGCCACTCAGCGATCCACAATTCCTCTTGGATGTTTCTAGACCATGACGCTAACTGCTGGAAGAAGCACAGCCAAAGGTAATGTTGCTGATCCATGAGATCAATTCCTTCAAAGGATGCTCAATCACTTTAGTTGTAGGTGTTTACTGGTTTTTCCCTACCACGATTTTTCTCAAAGTCCCTGAGGATGGGATGCTCTCAAACACAAGTGCTGCTTTGAGCAGCAACCAGCTAGTGGTTGTAGGGCATATTTATAGCCTATAGGGAGTAGTCCCATGATAAGCATATAAATGCCCTTCAATGATATGACCGTTAGTGACAAGATATTTCAGATGGCTGCCAGAAATAAAGAATCTGCCGAAATTTACCTCAAATTCGTACATTATGTTTCATCAGGTAGGCGTAATCTGCACTGCAAATCTTAACCTCTTCGTCAGAATAAATTTCATCGACTATAAAGAACTTAGCCCTTTCATCATCGAAGAATATGATTGAACTATGTGAGATTTCGATTTACTTCACTCGAAGGGATTTGTAGGTGTAGGATTTTGAGTTGAGCATCACATGGAAAGTTTTCCTTAAATTTCGACCCTCTTTTAACGATGCACGGTTTCCTATGACTCAAGAAGAGAAAATGAAACTATGAAAATCAAAAGTCTTCACGCTTCATGTTCCTCGGAATGAATACCAAGTCTTCAAGGTCACACCAATTTCTTCACTCTGGTCTTGAGAAAGTCTTGAAGAATTCAAAGTCTTCAGCTGAAGAACTTCATTTTGAGCCGACTTTCTGCAAAATATCAAACTCCTTATAGACTTATAGTCTGTAACCACACTCATAAACATTAAGAGTCCCTTAACCTATAAGTCTTCAATACACCAAAATCACTTAAGGGGCATCTAGATGCACTTTGCTCCCCCTTTTTGGTGATTGGCGACGAATATAGGTTAAGTTTTGTGACGATAAAACATAGTGAGTGTAAATACTAATATTGAGGAATCAGATTTTGCAAGATATAGAAGAACTCTCCCGAAGATAGTGCATAGTGAGGAATTTTGAAGGAAATATGCCCTAGAGGCAATAATAAAGTTATTATTTATTTCATATCATGATAAATGTTTATTATTCATGCTAGAATTGTATTAACCGGAAACATGATACATGTGTGAATACATAGACAAACTTAATGTCACTAGTATGCCTCTACTTGACTAGCTCATTGATCAAAGATGGTTATGTTTCCTAACCATAGACATGTGTTGTCATTTGATTAATGGGATCACATCATTAGGAGAATGATGTGATTGACTTGACCCATTCCGTTAGCTTAGCACTTGATCGTTTAGTATATTGCTATTGCTTTCTTCATGACTTATACAAGTTCCTATAACTATGAGATTATGCAACTCCCGTTTACCGGAGGAACACTTTGTGTGCTACCAAACGTCACAACGTAATTGGGTGATTATAAAGGAGCTCTACAGGTGTCTCCAAAGGTACATGTTGAGTTGGCATATTTCGAGATTAGGTTTTGTCACTCCGATTGTCGGAGAGGTATCTCTGGGCCCTCTCGGTAATGCACATCACTATAAGCCTTGCAAGCAATGTAACTAATGAGTTAGTTACGGAATGATGCATTACGTAACGAGTAAAGAGACTTGCCGGTAACGAGATTGAACTAGGTATTGAGATACCGACGATCGAATCTCGGCAAGTAACATACCGATGACAAAGGGAACAACGATGTTGTTATGCGGTTTGACCGATAAAGATCTTCGAGAATATGTAGGAGCCAATATGAGCATCCAGGTTCCGCTATTGGTTATTGACCGAAACAGTTCTAGGTCATGTCTACATAGTTCTCGAACCCGTAGGGTCCGCACGCTTAACGCTACGATGACAGCTTATATTATGAGTTTATATGTTTTGATGTACCAAGGTTGTTCGAGTCCCGGATGTGATCACGAACATGACGAGGAGTCTCAAATGGTCGAGACATAAAGATTGATATATTGGAAGCCTATATTTGATATCGGAATCGCTTCCGGTGAAATCGGATTTTACCGAGTACCGGGGTTACCGAACCCCCGGGGTTAATGGGCCTACATGGGCCCTAAGGGAGAAGAGGAGAGCTGGCCAGGGCAGGCCGCGCGCCCCCTCCCCCCTAGTCCGAATAGGACAAGGAAGGGGGGGGGGCCCTTTCCTCTTTCCCCCTTCCCCTTCCTTCTCCAACAAGGAGAGAGGGGAGTCCTACTCCCGGGGAGTAGGACTCTCCAGCGCACTCCCTAGGGCCGGCCGCACTCCCCTCCTCCTTTATATACGGGGCAGGGGCACCCCATGACACACAAGTTGATCTTCGTGATCGCTCTTAGCCGCAGCGGTGCCCCTCCACCATAGTCCACCTCGATAATATTGTAGCGTGCTTAGGCGAAGCCCTCGCGACGGTAGAACATCAAGATCGCCACCACGCCGTCAGGTCGACGGAACTCATCCCCGACACTTTGCTGGATCGGAGTCCGGGATCGCCATCGAGCTGAACGGTGCTAGAACTCGAGGTGCCGTAGTTTCGTGCTTGATCGGTCGGGCCGTGAAGACGCACGACTACATCAACCGCGTTGTTATAACGCTCCGCTTTGGGTCTACGAGGGTACGTGGACAACACTCTCCCTCTCGCTGCTATGCATCACCATGATCTTGCGTGCGTAGGAATTTTTTGAAATTACTACGCTCCCCAACAAAGGGCATCCGAGCCTGGTTTTATGCGAGATGTTATATGCACGAGTAGAACACAAGTGAGTTGTGGGCGATATAAGTCATACTGCTTACCAAAGATGTCATACTTTGGTTCGGGCGGTATTGTTGGATGAAGCGCCCGGACCGACATTACGCCAGACGCTTACGCGAGACCGGTTCTCCCGACGCGCTTTGCACAGAGGTGGCTAGCGGGTGTCGCTTCTCCAACTTTAGTTGAACCGAGTGTGCTACGCCGGTCCTTGCGAAGGTTAAAACAACACTAACTTGACGAACTATCGCTGTGGTTTTGATGCGAGGTAAGAACGGTTCTTGCTCAGCCCGTAGCAGCCACGTAAAATTTGCAACAACAAAGTAGAGGACGCCTAACTTGTTTTTGCAGGGCATGTTGTGATGTGATATGGTCAAGACGTGATGCTATATTTTATTGTATGAGATGATCATGTTTTGTAACCGAAGTTATCGGCAATCGGCAGGAGCCATATGGTTGTCGCTTATTGTATGCAATGCAATCGCCCTGTAATGCTTTACTTTATCACTAAGCGGTAGCGATAGTCGTAGAAGCATAAGATTGGCGAGACGACAACGATGCTACGATGGAGATCAAGGTGTCGCGCCGGTGACGATGGTGATCACGACGGTGCTTCGAGATGGAGATCACAAGCACAAGATGATGATGGCCATATCATATCACTTATATTGATTGCATGTGATGTTTATCCTTTATGCATCTTATCTTGCTTTGATTGACGGTAGCATTTTAAGATGATCTCTCACTAATTATCAAGAAGTGTTCTCCCGAGTATGCACCGCTATGAAAGTTCTTCGTGCCGAGACACCACGTGATGATCGGGTGTGATAGGCTCTACGCTCAAATACAACGGTGCAAAACAGTTGCACACGCGAATACTCAGTTAAACTTGACGAGCCTAGCATATACAGATATGGCCTCGAACACGGAGACCGAAGGTCGAACGTGAATCATATAGTAGATATGATCAACATAGTGATGTTCACCATTGAAACTACTCCATCTCACGTGATGATCGGACATGGTTTAGTTGATTTGGATCACGGATCACTTAGATGACTAGAGAGATGTCTGCCTAAGTGGGAGTTCTTAAGTAATATGATTAATTGAACTTAAATTTATCATGAACTTAGTACCGATAGTATTTTGCTTGTCTATGTTTGTTGTAGATAGATGGCTCGTGTTGTTGTTCCGTTGAATTTTAATGCTCCTTGAGAAAGCTAAGTTGAAAGATGATGGTAGCAATTACACGGACTGGGTCCGAATTTGAGGATTATCCTCATTGCTGCACGTAAGAATTACGCCCCGAAGCACCGCTGGGTGCCAGTGCCTGCTGCAGATGCAACCGACGACGTTAAGAACGTCTCGCAGAGCAAAGCTGATGACTACTCGATAGTTCAGTGTGCCATGCTTTACGGCTTAGAACCGGTCTTCAACGACGCTTTTGAACGCCATGGAGCATATGAGATGTTCCAGAGTTGAAGTTAATATTTCAAGCAAATGCCCGGATTGAGAGATATGAAGTTCCAATAAGTTCTATAGCTGTAAGATGGAGGAGAATAGTTCACAAGGAACATATACTCAAAATGTCCGGGTATAATAATCACTTGATTCAACTGGGAGTTAATCTTCCTAATGATAGTGTCATTGATGAATTCTTCAATCACCGCCACCAAGCTACAAGAGCTTCGTGATGAACTATAATATGCAAGGGATGGACAAGACTATTCCCGAGCTCTTCGCAATGCTAAAGGCTGCGGAGGTAGAAATCAAGAAGGAGCATCAAGTGTTGATGGTCAATAAGACCACCAGTTTCAAGAAGAAGGGCAAAGGAAGAAGAAGGAACTTCAAGAAGAACAACAAGCAAGTTGCTGCTCAGAGAAGAAACCCAAGTCTGGACCTAAGCCTGAAATCGAGTGCTTCTACCGCAAGCGACCGACATCGAAGCGGAACTGCCCCAAGTATTTGGCGGATAAGAAGGATGGCAAGGTGAACAAAGGTATATGTGATATACATGTTATTGATGTGTACCTTACTAATGCTCGCAGAGCACCTGGTATTTGATACTGGTTCTGTTGCTAATATTTGCAACTCAAACAGGGACTACGGATTGCTTAAGATTGGCTAAGGACGAGGTGACGATGCGCGGGAAATGGTTCCAAAGTCGATGTGATCGCGGTCGGCACGCTACCTCTACATCTACCATCGGGATTAGTTTTAGACCTAAATAATTGTTATTTGGTGCCGCGCTGAGCATGAACATTATATCTGGATCTTGTTTGATGCGAGACGGTTATTCATTTAAATCAGAGAATAATGGTTGTTCTATTTATATGAGTAATATCTTTATGGTCATGCACCCTTGAAGAGTGGTCTATTTTTATTGAATCTCGATAGTAGTGATACACATATTCATAATGTTGAAGCCAAAAGATGCAGAGTTGATAATGATAGTGCAACTTATTTGTGGCACCGCCGCTTGGGTCATATTGGTGTAAAGCGATGAAGAAACTCCATACCGATGGACTTTTGGAATCACTTGATTATGAATCACTTGGTACTTGTGAACCGTGCCTCATGGGCAAGATGACTAAAACGCCGCTCTCCGAACTATGGAGCGAGCAACTGATTTGTTGGAAATCATACATACCGATGTATGTGGTCCAATGAATATTGAGGCTCATGGCGGTATCGTTATTTTCTCACCTTCACAGATGATTTGAGCAGATATGGGTATATCTACTTGATGAAACACAAGTCTGAAACATTTGAAAAGTTCAAAGAATTTCAGAGTGAAGTGGAAAATCATCGTAACAAGAAAATAAAATTTCTACGATCTGATCGTGGAGGAGAATATTTGAGTTACGAGTTTGGTTTACATTTGAAGCAATGCGAATAGTTTCAAGAACTCACGCCACCCGAACACCACAACGAAATGGTGTGTCCGAACGTCGTAATCGTATTTTACTAGATATGGTGCGATCTATGATGTCTCTTACTGATTTACCGCTATCGCTTTGGGGTTATGCTTTAGAGACGGCCGCATTCACGCTAAATAGGGCACCATCAAAACCATTGAGACGACGCCTTATGAACTGTGGTTTGGCAAGAAACCAAAGTTGTCGCTTTCTTAAAGTTTGGGGCTGCATGCTTATGTGAAGAAACTTCAACCAGATAAGCTCGAACCCAAATCGGAGAAATGTGTCTTCATAGGATACCCAAAAGAGACTATTGGGTACACCTTCTATCACAGATCCGAGGGCAAGATTTTGTTGTTAATTCGGATCCTTTCTAGAGAAGGAGTTTCTCTCAAAGAAGTGAGTGGAGGAAAGTAGAACTTGATGAGGTAATCTGTACCTGCTCCCTTATTGAAAGTAGTTCATCACAAGAACCGTTCCTCGTGACAACTACACCAATCAGTGAGGAAGCTAATGATATTGATCATGAAACTTCAGATCAAGTTACTACCGAACCTCGTAGGTCTACCAGAGTAAGATCCGCACCAGAGTGGTACGGTAATCCTATTCTGGAAGTCATGTTACTTGACCATGGCGAACCTACGAACTATGAGGAAGCGATGATGAGCCCAGATTCCGCAAAATGGCTTGAGGCCATGAAATCTGAGATGGGATCCATGTATGAGAACAAAGTATGGACTTTGGTTGACTTGCCCGATGATCGGCAAGCCATAGAAAATAAATGGATCTTCAAGAAGAAGACTGACGCTGATGGTAATGTAACTGTCTATAGAGCTTGACTTGTTGCCAAAGGTTTTCGACAAGTTCAAGGGGTTGACTACGATGAGACTTTCTCACCAGTAGCGATGCTAAAGTCTGTCCGAATCATGTTAGCAATTGCCACATTTTATGATTATGAAATTTGGCAAATGGATGTCAAAACTGCATTCCTGAATGGATTTCTGGAAGAAGAGTTGTATATGACACAACCGGAAGGTTTTGTCGATCCAAAAGGTGCTAATAAAGTGTGCAAGCTCCAGCGATCCATTTATGGACTGGTGCAAGCCTCTCGAGTTGAATAAACGCTTGATAGTGTGATCAAAGATATGGTTTTATATGCACTTTTGGAGAAGCCTCAGATTTACAAGAAAGTGAGTGGGAGCTCAGAGCATTTCTGATATTATATGTAGATGACATATTGTTAATTGGAAATGATATAGAATTTCTGGATGGCATAAAGGATACTTGAATAAAAGTTTTTCAATGAAAGACCTCGTGAAGCTGCTTATATATTGGGCATCAAGATCTATAGAGATAGATCAAGACGCTTAATTGACTTTCACAAAGCACATACCTTGATAAAGTTTTGAAAAGTTCAAATGGATCAGCAAAGAAAGGGTTCTTGCCCGTGTTACAAGGTGTGAAGTTGAGTCGACTCAATGCCCACCACAACAGAAGATAGAGAGAAAATGAAAGATGTTCCTATGCTTCAGCCATAGGCTCTATCATGTATGCAATGTTGTGTACCAGACCGACGATGCTTAGCAATAAGCTTGGCAGGTAGGTACCAAAGTAATCCAGAGTGGATCATCGACAGCGGTCAAGAATATCCTGAAATACCTAAAAGGACTAAGGATATGTTTCTCGCTTATGGAGGTGACAAAGAGCTAGTCGTAAATGGTTACGCCGATGTAAGCTTTGACACCGATCCGGACGATTCTAAATCGCAAACCGGATACGTGTTTATATTGAACGGTGGAGCTGTCAGTTGGTGCAGTTCTAAACAAAGCGCCGTGGCGGATCTACATGCGAAGCGGAGTACATAGCTGCTTCGAAGCAGCAAATGAAGGAGTCTGATGAAAGAGTTCATTTCCGATCTAGGTGTCATACCTAGTGCATCGGGACCAATGAAGATCTTCTCGTGACAATATCGTGCAATTGCCTTGGCAAAGGAATCCAGATTTCACAAGAGGACCAAGCACATCAAGAGACGCCTCAATTCCATCCGGGACCAAGTCCGTGGGAGACATAGAGATTTGCAAGATACATACGGATCTGAATGTTGCGCACCCATTGACTAAGCCTCTTCCACGAGCAAAACATGATCAGCACCAAGACTCCATGGGTGTTAGAATCATTACTATGTAATCTAGATTATTGACTCTAGTGCAAGTGGGAGATCAAGGAAATATGCCCTAGAGGCAATAATAAAGTTATTATTTATTTCCTCATATCATGATAAATGTTTATTATTCATGCTAGAATTGTATTAACCGGAAACATGATACATGTGTGAATACATAGACAAACTTAATGTCACTAGTATGCCTCTACTTGACTAGCTCATTGATCAAAGATGGTTATGTTTCCTAACCATAGACATGTGTTGTCATTTGATTAATGGGATCACATCATTAGGAGAATGATGTGATTGACTTGACCCATTCCGTTAGCTTAGCACTTGATCGCTTAGTATATTGCTATTGCTTTCTTCATGACTTATACAAGTTCCTATAACTATGAGATTATGCAACTCCTGCTTACTAGAGGAACACTTTGTGTGCTACCAAACGTCACAACGTAATCGGGTGATTATAAAGGAGCTCTACAGTGTCTCCAAAGGTACATGTTGAGTTGGCATATTTCGAGATTAGGTTTTGTCACTCCGATTGTCGGAGAGGTATCTCGGCCCTCTCGGTAATGCACATCACTATAAGCCTTGCAAGCAATGTAACTAATGAGTTAGTTACGGAATGATGCATTACATAACGAGTAAAGAGACTTGCCGGTAACGAGATTGAACTAGGTATTGAGATACCGACGATCGAATCTCGGCAAGTAACATACCGATGACAAAGGGAACAACGATGTTGTTATGCGGTTTGACCGATAAAGATCTTCGAGAATATGTAGGAGCCAATATGAGCATCCAGGTTCCGCTATTGGTTATTGACCGAAACAGTTCTAGGTCATGTCTACATAGTTCTCGAACCCGTAGGGTCCGCACGCTTAACGTTACGATGATGCTTATATTATGAGTTTATATGTTTTGATGTACCAAGGTTGTTCGAGTCCCGGATGTGATCACGGACATGACGAGGAGTCTCAAATGGTCGAGACATAAAGATTGATATATTGAAGCCTATATTTGGATATCGGAATCGCTCCGGTGAAATCGGATTTTACCGAGTACCGGGGTTACCGAACCCCCGGGGTTAATGGGCCTACATGGGCCCTAAGGGAGAAGAGGAGGAGCGCCAGGCAGGCCGCGCCCCCCCCCCTAGTCCGAATAGGACAAGGAAGGGGGCGGCGCCTCTCTCTTTCTTCCCCCTCCCTTCCTTCTCCAACAAGGCAAGAGGGGGAGTCCTACTCCCTGGGGAGTAGGACCTCCAGCGCACCCCTAGGGGCCGGCCGCACTCCCCCTCCCTCCTTTATATACGGGGCAGGGGGCACCCCATGACACACAAGTTGATCTTCGTGATCGCTCTTAGCCGCAGCGGTGCCCCTCCACCATAGTCCACCTCGATAATATCGTAGCGGTGCTTAGGCGAAGCCCTCGCGACGGTAGAACATCAAGATCGCCACCACGCCGTCAGGTCGACGGAACTCATCCCCGACACTTTGCTGGATCGGAGTCCGGGGATCGCCATCGAGCTGAACGCAGCTAGAACTCGGAGGTGCCGAGTTTCGTGCTTGATCGGTCGGGCCGTGAAGACGACGACTACATCAACCGCTTGTTATAACGCTCGCTTTCGGTCTACGAGGGTACGTGGACAACACTCTCCCTCTCGCTATGCATCACCATGATCTTGCGTGCGTAGGAATTTTTTGAAATTACTACGCTCCCCAACA
>JAHIAM010014658.1:0-12101 GCA_021605205.1 Aegilops longissima | reverse complement strand
TTGTTTGGCTATGTTACCGCTTTGCTCAGCCCCTCTTATAGCGTTGTTAGTTGCAGGGAAGATGAAGTTTGTTCCTTGTTGAACATGGAGATGTTGTTCCTTGTTGGAACATGTTTACTTGTTGGGATATCACAATATATCTTATTTATTAATGCATCTATATACTTGGTAAAGGGTGGAAGGCCTGCCTTATGCCCGGTGTTTTGTTCCACTCTTGCCACCCTAGTTTCGCCATACCGTGTTATGTTCCCGGATTTTTGGCCCTAACGGGTCGGGTGATTTATGGGACCCCTTGATAGTCTTTGAATAAGACTTTTCCAGAAGGCCCAACTTTGGTTTTAACATTTGCCTCACCATTTTTTCCCTTGGGTTTCGGAGCCCAAGGGTCATCTTTATTTACCCCCACGTGCTTTCTAAGTGTGGCCCGAACCGAGTAGATCATGGGCCCCTCGTGGCAACTCGAGGTTTGGTTTTACTCGAGGATGTCTCATCCGTGTTGCCTCGAGAACAGATATGTGCAGCTCCTATCGGGATTTGTCGGCAATCGGGCGTCTTGCTGGTCTTGTTTTATTGCTGTGAATGTCTTGTAGCCGGATTCCGAGACTGATCGGTCTTCCCGGAGAAGGAATATCCTTCGTGATCCGAGAGCTTATCATGGGCTGTTGGGACACCCGCAGGGTTTTGAACTTTCAAAGCCGTGCCCTGTTATGTGGCAGATGGGAATTTGTTAATGTCCTTGTAGAAAACCCGGTTGATCTTAATTAAAATACACCAACCGTAGGCAGAATCGAGTGTCTTTTCGGGTTGATCAAAGGAGAACACGGTTGGGTTATGTCTCGACGAAGTAGGAGTTCAGGATCACTTTGATCATAGTTGTTCGATCGCTTTTGCCTCTTTCGCTTCTTTTATGATGTTAGCCACCATATATGCTAGTCGCTTGTTGCAGCTCCACCTCACTACCCTTCCTACCTTTTAAGCTTAAATAGTCTTGATCTCGGGTGTGAGATTGTCGAGTCCCCTGACTCAAGATACTTCCAAAACCAGTTTGTGGTGCCGATGAAACCGCAGGTGATGCACCCAGCTTAAGGAGGAGCTCAGAAGATCTTGTTCATTGTGTTGTTTGCTTTTGATCAAGAGTGGAGCTCAGCTTGGGACGATCGGGATCCGTGTAGCATTTGGGGTAGTCTTTTATTTTGGTTCCGTAGTCGGACCTTGATTGTATCTCGATGATGTAATGTTTTACCCATGTATTGTGTGAAGTGGAGATTGTAAGCCAACTATGTTCTTTTTCCCTTATGTATTACATGGGTTGTGTGAAGATTACCTCACTTATGACATTGCTTTCAATGCGTTATGTTTCTAAGTCGTGCTTCACACGGGAGATATAGCCGATCGAGGGCGCTAAGTTGGTAATCGAGCCTTCCCACTTAGGAGCCCCTACTTGATTGTTTGCTGGCTTGTTGAGTCTAGAATGGAAAATGTTTTGAGTCTTAGGATTATATATATCGAGAGTAGGATTTTTTTACTCCTCACCCTTCCGCTTCCGTGAGGATCCCGACGAGGTTTTGACTTTCTCTCAAATTTCACTAAATTTTTTTAGGATCACGGTATCTTGGAATCGTTCGATGGTTTTGTGACGAGAACATTGTTCTTGGTGCCTCCCGACATTTAGGGTTGTGGCGTGTCCCGGGAGTTGAGCTCCGAGGTGTTGTCGCCACAATTTTATCGGCAGCTCGAATACCAGTTTTACCGACATCAAATCTCTTTTGTGCAGTTGTTGGTGAGATAACCTGATAGCCCAAGATCGTGGCGAAAAGGGAGTATTGCCATGACTTGTATAACGGATGTTTTTCAAGGTCGAGGTACACGATTTCAGGTTTCTTGGTTATGTGTTGACGGATGGATACAATGGATCTAGGTATTGTTAGTTTGGGTGATATATTTGTGTCCCCGATCCCCAACACCGATTGCATAACCAGAAAGTTTCGGAGTTTATAGGTGGGAATTCAAGTATCTCGAGATATTTTCCAACACACACATGATAATGATATGGGATCTATCATATGTTTGTTTCGCTTATTCTTGAAGCCAACTTTGTTTTTGTTTTGTTTTGTGTTATTCAAGTTGCTTCAATGTCAAGTGTTGATTCCATACCTTTCCTAATTGGTGTTCTCATATTGCTATGTGAATACTAATCCTTTCTTGATCACGAGCTTGTCATGTTAATTTTTCCAACCGCGTGTTTTCTTCAAGTGGATTCGATCATTCCAACTTCGCAAGATCAATTCTAAGCTTTTTCTCAACGGTGTTCGTTCATCCGACCTAAGTTGTTTTGTTTTCCGCCCCCACCCTTTTTTCTTCAAGGACTCAGATTTCTTAATCAAGTACCATTTTATTGAGTGAAGTTTCTTCATTCTTTTCCTTTAATGTTTTATCCGTGATTTCTCATGAAGACGCTAAGGAAGCTTTTAACCTTATCATTGTTCCATTCTAATTTTCTTCTCCGTGGATTTAAGTCAAGTTTTCGTGTTGATCGCTTTTCCATCGCTTCAAATGCTTTCCATGTCGGTGCATCTCTTAATCATCCATTTTCGCTATTCAATTGTTCCGAGTGTTGAAGATATCTAAGATTCTAGTTTCCATTCTCAATTCACTCAAGTTCTTTGAGATTGCTATCTCATTCAAGCCATTTAATTCTACCGTGCAATTCTTTTCAAGCAATTGTTCAACGGTGGTTCTTTTGAGTGGGCCCTAACCCACGTGTCTTTTCCCGTGATCTTACCTAACTCTTCTAATTTTTTCAAGAGTTATTCTCAAATTCATTGCAAAGTTTGACGAAGAATGATTTTCATCATCAAATGTCTTTCTCCAAGATCCTTTCAAATTTTTTCATTGTTGGTTCAACCTTTCTAATTTTCATTCCGAGTGTCTCAACAATTCATGGTGGTGTTTTCGTCTTATTCTCAATTTTGAAGACCAAGATGAGTTTCTTTTTATCTCGCTTTTTCTTCAAGATTCATGGTTCTAGCTTGCCATCCTCATAATTGTTTTTGATTGTGAGAATTCTTTTCACCCACCCGAGCATTTCAGAAATCTTTTCAGTTTGAGTATCCGAGCCCATCATCTCGAATTATTCATTCCAGCTTTCAGCTCTTGTTCCAAATCTTACCGGCATCGTCAAATATCCTCTAATCAGGTCATGATCTTCGCTCTAATGTTTCTAAATTTTGTCAAGCATCTTTATTCGCTTTTCCAATTCTTCCCGTGAATTGTGCCTTTGCTACGCTCATTCTCAATTTTACGGTGGTTCTGCTCAAGATTTCACTTCCTTCTTTATCATATCAATTTATTCGTTGTTTCAATCCCACCGTGGTTCCATCAATACCTTCTCAAGGTTGCCTTATATCTCTATCTGTAATCATTTTTCAACGAGAATAAGTAGTAGGCCAAATCCATTGCTTGTCATCAATTTAATTGGTGAAGGATCAGCATAATGTAATTCTTATTCTTGTTCCATCGAAGTTAATTCAATTCCTTATTCCGGAGGTTCATCAAAAATTTTGATTTCATTTGTTCATCTTTTCTTTCCGAGTTCCAAGTTTTCCGGCTATATCATTTCAAAGCTTCATCTTATCACCGCAAGGCTTCACCTTGTGTTGTCAACTTCTCTTTCTTTTATCATCCTTTTACCGGAGTTCTTCATGGAGGCTCTACATGATGGTTCGTCAAGATTCTTTTCATTTCTCCAATTGTTCATCAAGATTTCTCATGAGTTAAGATCCGTTGCTATACTCAAAAATAAGCATGGTGTTCAACACATGTTTTGTTTTGAGGAGTTCAAGTATTCTTCTTCTTGCATTCCAAGTGCAATTGTCTACCTTATCATTTGAGGTGGTGTTATGTCATTCTCACAATTTGAGTTCGTGTTTCATGATTCACATGTTGTCAAGAATGAGGTATTTTAAATCCATCAATCTTTGTTGGAGTTATTTGGGCAATATTTCACCTAAAGCTTCCTAAGGATTGTTGCTATTTATGGTGCTTATAAAGGACCCAAGTTCTTCATTTGTCCTCCGGTGAAATAAGTTTTCGCCTTCTTGTTGATCTTAATCCAATCAATTGTTTCCTGGGTAAGCTCACCTCATAATTTTGAGATGTTTTCATAAGCCCACTACAAGTTTATCCTTATCGTTGTTGTTTTGCAAACAACTCCGTCTATCCTTGTTTGTAAGGATGCTTCATTCTAATTCATTTGTGGTAGAAGTTGTCATTTTCTCCATCCCTTTATCCCAACAATCTAGTTTTTCATTGCATTCTTTCATTTCTATCGAGGCATTGTGATGTTGCTATTTTCACCCATCATCTTGTTTTGTCTAGATCATGTTCTTTTCTTGCATTATCCTTTAACCGAGTGTTGTGTCTTCTCTTCAAGTTCTTTTCATGTTATCAAGTTTTCCTTCTTCTTTAGTCGGAGTGCTGCCCAAATTTTATCAATCTTATTCCTTGTCTATCTAGTTTTAACCGGAGTGGTTTCAATATCTATGTTATCACTTAACCTCTTGGTTTTCGCAGATCCCTTGTTCCTCTTTTCTATCGAGTGTTTTCAACTTTGTTCATCTTCGTTGTTTTTCTTTCTTTCATTTTGTTCAACCTCTCAAGGTTCTTTGGTTTCACTCGCTTGTCGGAGAAGCAACTTTGTTTTACCTCTTCCTCTTCCGCTTTCTCCGTGCCATCCTAGATCTCGGACGAGATCCTCTCAGTGGTGGAGTGTTGTGACGCCAAGACCGGAGCTTCAGCTTGCCTTCCGTGGTTTTGTTTTGCCATGTGTTTTGTTTTGTTTGTGCATTGCTCATGTCATCTCTTGCATTGCATCATGTCATCATGCCATCATATCATTAATTTTGAAACTCTTCTAAATAAATTGTATGGATTTTTCGATCCATTTAAACCGAGGGATTCACATGGTGATTTCTCTTTATAACATATCCTCCTAATATTATGGAGCTATTATAATTTATTCCATTAATTGGAATTCACCATAACACACTTGCAAATAAATTGCCTTTTTCGCTTCAAGTTTGGTCCCCAAACTTTGCCATATTATTATTCTATCATTTTCCGAGTTCCACCAAAAACCTTGATCATTTTTGTTAAATTCTCACATTTTTACGAGCCCGGAAAATTGTCCCTCTCCAAATTCTTTTCTCCAACCCTCTCTTTTTGTTTCTCTTTATTTGTTTTTCGCTAAATATTAGTGTAGAGAGGAGAGCCAGCCCAGCAGGCCAGCCCTCCCTCGGCAGCCCACCATCTCCCCTTCTCCTCCCCAGGCCCATTCCACTGTGCAGGCCCCTGCCTCCAAGGCCTCCCTGGCCCTCCTAAGCGCCTCCAGCGGCCTAGCCTCCCGCCCAAGGCCCAAAGAGTCCCTGCCTAACCCTAGCCCGCAGCCATCCCTCTCGATCCTCACTTTCTCCCTCGTCCCACCACCCGCCCCATCGCTCTCGCCGATCCCTTCTCCTCCCTCGCCCTCTCCCTTCCTCGGCCTCGATCCCTCTCCCCGCCGCCTCTTTTCCCTCGGCCTCCCCCTTGCTGCTCGAGCCGGCCAGCCCCCATCGCCTCACCCCTCCTCCTCGCCTTCCTTCAACCTTCGCCCGACGCCATGGCGGCCCCATGGAGCCCCACGCCGGGACCATGATCTTGCCTCACCGCTCAGGCCGCTTGCTGAGCTCGGGCGCTGGTGCCTCTCCATCTCCCTCCTCGTCAGGAGGCTGCCATGTAGCTCAGAGGCCCACCAATGCGCCACGCTTCTTCCTTCCCAAGGCGCGAGCGTGGAGTTTCAATCTTAAAGTTCTTCCACGCCCAACATCTATGGAGACGCCAAGTCCCACGCACGATAACGCCAAGTACCTGAAGACTATTTTGGCACCGAGTACATCATGTCGCAAGAACCGAGACCGCAAGTTCAAGACCCTAAGTACCACGACTACTTCGAGGACATTCTGCCAAGTTCAACTACACCGAAACGATAAGTACCCTTCGAATGTACAAGTTCGCCACGCGATTCGCCAAGTACCACTACCGCCACCGGAGACTACACAGCGCCAAGTTCCTTCGAACATCTAGAAAAACGGTACATCTACCACCAAGACCCGCGGATTTCCAAGTTCAACGGTGAACCCCGGCCCTCGGATTCCAAGTCCGAGCTGCAAGTACCATCCGAACCATGTACGACGACGTCACAAAACCCGTGGAACGGTACATGAACGACACCGCAGGAACCACTACTTTCACGCCGAGAACCACTACTTCTATTTCAAACTCGACCGTCCCGCTTGAACGACAAGGTATAACCTGCGTGAACCGTGATCGAATCATCTTTGCGATGCCCTCTTTGCCTGCCATCGTCGGAACCCGTAATCGGATCACCCCACCATCCTCGCATGACTCGCCCACACCCCTTCCAGTTGCATCGGTATTCCGTGAGCTACCGAACCGAATGTTGCCGGGCACCATTTTCGGATTCGCGTCGCGGCACCCTTTCTTCCACCACGGTGACCTAATGCTTCATAATGCTCTTGTTAACGCTTAAAATATTGCATAAAACTTGCATATGTCATCCGATCATGATAACAACATTTAAATGTTTATAATTGTTGTTTGCATTAATTTGCTTAAATGCCATGCTAAAATGATTTATTTCATAACTTAATAACCGTAGCTCCATTTTAAATAATTTATATATGTAAATGGGGTAGAAAATGCCTAGTTTAACATGGTAGCTTTACTTTGCATGTTTAACAACTCTAAAATATGCTTTTAGGTCAGATCTGTTCAATCCATAATTTGCTTATGGGGAATTTCCGAATTGTTGTTCGTTGTTTCCGCCTCATTTAACCTTGCCTAAATAGATAGTTTATTTATGCTTCACCTCTTGCCATGTTTAATAACATTTAATATTGTTGAGTACCTAATCAAGAGAGAACTAAATAATTGTTGTGGAAATTCTCAATATGCAACCTGCTGTATTGGGCTCCATTTAACTTGTAGTTTTGTTTGTGCTTATTGCCATGCCATGCCTCATTAAACCGGACATGCATCATACTTGATTGTGCATCATGCCATGTTTATGTGATGGTTGTTTTACCTTGTTGTTTGCTTTTCCGGTTTGCTTCTCTCGTTAGCTTCGGTTCGCTCCGGAGTTGTGAGGATTCGCTCGACACGCCCGCTTGTCCTTCTTCATGGACTCGTTCTTCCTTATGGATTTCGGCAAGATGACCATACCTCAAATCACTTCTATCTTTGCTTGCTAGATGCTCGCTTTTGCTATGCCTATGCTCGATGCCTACCACTTGCTACATCATGCCACCCACATTGCCATGTCAAACCTCTAACCATCCTTTTCCTAGCAAACCGTTGTTTGGCTATGTTACCGCTTTCAAACCTCTTATAGCGTTGTTAGTTGCAGGGAAGATGAAGTTTGTTCCTTGTTGAACATGGAGATGTTGTTCCTTGTTGGAACATGTTTACTTGTTGGGATATCACAATATATCTTATATTATTAATGCATCTATATACTTGGTAAAGGGTGGAAGGCTCGCCTTATGCCGGTGTTTTGTTCCACTCTTCCATAGTTTCCGCCCCGTGTTATGTTCCCGATTTTCGCCCTAACGCGGTCGGGTGATTTATGGGACCCCTTGACGCTTTTGAATAAGACTTTTCCAAAGAAGGCCCAACTTTGGTTTTAACATTTGCCTCACCCCTTTTTCCCTTGGGTTTGGAGCCCAAGGGTCATCTTTATTTAGCCCCCCGACCGTGTTCTAAGTGGGCCCGAACCGAGTAGATTGGGGCCCCTCGGGCAACTCGAGGTTTGGTTTTACCAGGATGTCTCATCCGTTCCCCGAGAACAGATATGTGCAGCTCCTATCGGGATTTCGATCGGCTCTTTGGGTCTTGTTTTATTGTGTGAATGTCTTGTAGCCGGATTCCGAGATGATCGGGTCTTCCCGGGAGAAGGAATATCCTTCGTGATCGCGAGGCTTATCATGGGTTGTTGGGACACCCCGGGGTTTTGAACTTTCAAAGCCGTGCTCGCGTTATGTGGCAGATGGGAATTTGTTAATGTCCGAGAAAACCCGTTGATCTTAATTAAAATACACCCAAGAAGGGAATCGGAGTGTCTTTTTCGGGGATCAAGGAGAACACGGTTTCGGGTTATGTCCGACGAAGTAGGAGTTCAGGATCACTTCTTGATCATAGTTGTTCGATCGGCTTTTCCTCTTCTTTCCCTTTTATGATGTTAGCCACCATATATGCTAGTCGCTGTGCAGCTCCACCTCACTACCCTATCCTACCTTTGCTTAAATAGTCTTGATCTCCGGGTGTGAGATTGCCGAGTCCCCTGACTCAGAACTTCCAAAACCAGTTTGGTGCCGATGAAACGCGGTGATGCACCCGAGCTTAAGGAGGAGCTTGAAGATCTTGTTCATTGTGTTGTTCGCTTATTGATCAAAGGGGCCCAGTTGGGACGATCGGGATCGTGTAGCATTTGGGGTAGTCTTTTATTTTGGTTCCAGGTCGGACCTTGATTGTATCCGATGATGTAATGTTTTACCCATGTATTGTGTGAAGTGGAGATTGTAAGCCAACTATGTTCTCTTTTCCTTATGTATTACATGGGTTGTGAAGATTACCTCATTTGACATTGCTTTCAATGGGTTATGCTCTAAGTCGGCTTCCACGGGAGATATAGCCGATCGAGGGTGCTAAACCAAGCCCGAGACAGTACTTTTGCTGCAATGGAATGGTCACGAAGCGAACTACCCCTTATTTGGTGGATAAGAAGGATGGCAAAGGAAAAGGTTATATTTGATATACAGGTTATTGATGTACCTTTATTAGTGTTTATAGTAGCCCTATATTTGATACTGTCGGTTGTAAGATTAGTAACTCAAACAGGAGTTTATAAACAGAACTAGTTGAAGGGGAAGTGACGATGAGTGTTGGAAGTAGTTCCAAGATTGATATGATCATCATCGCACACTCCTTACTTTCGGATTAGTGGGAACCTAAATAAGTGTTATTTGGTGTTGAGCATAAATATGATTTGATCATGTTTATTGCAAACGGTTATTCATTTAAGTAAGAGAATAAATTGTTGTTCTGCTTACATAAATAAAACCTTATATGGTTACACACCCAATGAAAATGGTTCATTGATCTCGATCATAGTGATAACATATTCATAATATTGAAATCAAAAGATGCAAAGTTAATAATGATAGTGCAACTTATTTGTGGCACTGGCTTAGGTCATATTGGTGTAAAGCGATGAAGAAAACTCCATCGATGGACTTTGGAATCACTTGATTATGAATCATTTGATGCTTGAACCGGCCTTTTGGGCAAGATGACTAAAACTCCGCCTCCGAACAATGGAACAAGCTACGATTATTGGGAATAATACATACCGGTATGCGATCCAATGAGTGTTGATGCTCGTAAGTACTATTTTTGACCTTCACAAGATGATTTGAGCGGATATGGGTATATCTTCTTGATGAAACATAAGTCTGAAATAGTTGAAAGGTTCAAAGAATTTCAGAGTGAAGTGGAAAATCATCGTAACAAGAAAATAAAGTTTCCGGATCTGATCGGGAGATGAATATTCGAGTTAGGTTTGGTCTTCAATGAAAACAATGTGGAATAGTTTCACAGCTCACGCCACCGGAACACCACAACGTTATGGTGTGTCCGAAATAACCATATTTATTTTGATATGGGCGATCAATGATGTATCTTACCGATTTACCAAATATCGCTTTTGGGGTTATGCATTAGAGACACTGCATTCACGCTTAATAGGGCACCATCTAAACGCTGAGATGACACGATGAACTATGGTTTAGCAAGAATCTAAGTTGCTTTTAAAGTTTGAGTTGTGATGCTTATGAAAAGGTTTTCACCGATAAGCTCGAACCCAAATCGGAGAAGGCGCTTCATAGAATACCCAAAAGAAAGTTGGGTACACCTTCTATCACGATCCAAGGCAAGTTTTTTTAAGATGGATCCTTTCTAGAGAAGAAGTTTTCTCGAAAGAAGTGAGGGAGGAAAGTAGAACTTGATGAGGTAATTGTACCTTCTCCCATTGGAAAGTAGTTCATTAAAATCAGTTCCCTGATTCCTACACCAATTAGTGAGGAAGTTAATGATGATGATCATGAAACTTCAGATCAAGTTTTACTAAACCTCGAGGTCTTCCAGAATAAGATCCCAGGGTGGACGGTAATCGGTTCGGAAATCATGTTACTAGACCATGATGAACCTACAAACTATGAGGAAGCATGATGAGCCCAGATTCAAATGGCTTGAGGCCATGAAACTGAGATGGGATCCATGTATGAGAACAAAGTATGGACTTTGATGGAATTGCTCATGATCGGCAAGCCATATTATATAAATGGATCTTCAAGAGGAAGAAGCTGATAGTAGTATTACTATCTAAAAAGCTCGACTTGTCGCAGAAAGGTTTTCCAAAGTTCAAGGTGTTGACTACAATGAGATTTTCTCAATTAGGATGCTTAAGTCTGTCCGAATCATGTTAGCAATTGCCACATTTTATGAAATCTGGCAAATGGATGTCAAAACTACATTCTTTAATGGATTTATTAAAGAAGAGTTGTATATGATGCAATCAGAATGTTTTGTCAATCCTAAAGGAGCTAACAAATGTGCAAAGCTCCAATGATCCATCAATGGACTGGTGCAAGCATCTCGAGTTGAATATACGCTTGATGAGTTGATCAAAGATATGGTTTTATACGACTTTTGGAGAAGCCTCGATTTACAAGAAAGTGAGGGAGCACTACAAGATTTCGATAAGTATATGTGAATGACATATTGTTGATCGGAAATAATGTAGAATTATTCTGAAAGCATAAAGGAGTATTTGAAAGGAGTTTTTCAAAGAAAGACCTCGTGAAGCTGCTCACATATTGAGCATCTAGATCTATAGAGATAGATCAAGACGCTTGACAAGTTTTCAATAAATACATACCTTGACAAGATTTTGAAGTAGTTCAAAATGGAACAGTCAAAGAAAGAGTTCTTGCCTGTGTTACAAGGTGTGAGATTGAGTAAGACTCAAAACCCACCACGGCAGAAGATAGAAAGAGAATGAAAGACATTCCCATGCATCAGCCATAGGTTCTATAAAGTATGTCATGTCAGGTACCAGATCTATTGCATACCCTACCACTAAGATTGGCAAGGAGTGCAATAGAGATCTAGGAGTAGATCAATGGACAGCGGTCAAAATTATCCTTAGTAGAATAAGGATATGTTTCGATTATGGAAGTGAAAAAGGTTCGCGTAAAGGTTACGCCGATGCAAGTTTTAACACTAATCTAGATGACTCGAGTCTCAATCTAGATACATATTGCAAGTGGGAGCAATTAGCTAGAGTAGCTCCTGCGAGCATTGTAGACATAGAAATTTGTAAATACTTACGGCTCGAATGTGATGTAATCTGACTAAAATTATCTCACAAGCAAAACATGATCACACCTTAGTACTCTTTGGGTGTTAATCACATAGCGATGTGAACTAGATTATGACTCTAGTAAACCCTTTGGGTGTTGGTCACATGTCGATGTGAACTATGGGTGTTAACCACATATAGATGTGAACTATTGATGTTAAATCACATGGCGATGTGAACTAGATTATTGACTCTAGTGCAAGTGGGAGACTGAAGGAAATATGCCCTAGAGGCAATAATAATGTTATTATTTATTTCTTATATCATGATAAATGTTTATTATTCATGCTAGAATTGTATTAACCTGAAACATAATACATGTGTGAATACATAAACCTACAGAGTGTCACTAGTATGCCTTCTTTGACTAGCTCGTTAATCAAAGATGGTTATGTTTCCTAACCATGAACAAGGAGTTGTTATTTGATTAACGGATCACATCATTGGTTGAATGATCTGATTGAATGACCCATTCCATTAGCATAGCACCGATCGTATAGTTTGTTGCTAGTGCTTTCTTCATGACTTATACATGTTCCTATGACTATGAGATTATGCAACCCCTGCT
>JAHIAM010014657.1:0-14411 GCA_021605205.1 Aegilops longissima | reverse complement strand
TAGTCAACGCCGGTGAACATCTTCATGTTGATCGATCTTCTATATGACTCATGCTCCGACCTTCGGTCTTCCGTTCCGAGCCCATGTCTATACATGCTAGGCTCCAAGTCAACCTAAGTGTATTTGCGGTTAATGGCTTACACCTGTATTCAATGTTAGAATCTATCACACCCATCATCACATGGTGTTCAAACAACGAACCTTCGCAATGGTGCACTAGGGGGACACTTTGAAATTATTATAAGGATCATCTTATTTACTACCGTCTTTCAAGCAAATAAGAAGTAAAACATGATAAACACCACATGCAATCAAATAGTGACATGATATGGCCAATATCATATTGCTCCTTTGATCTCCATCTTCGGGCACCATGATCATCTTCGCACCGCATGACACCATGATCTCCATCATCATGATCTCCATCATCGTGTCTTCATGAAATTGTCACGCTAACGACATTTCTACTTCTATGGCTAATGCTTTAGCAATAAAGTAAAGTAATTTACATGGTGTTATTCAATGACACGCATGTCATACAAAAAACAAAGACAACTCCTTGGTTCGCCGGTTGTCATACTCACGACATGCAAGTCGTGATTCCTATTACAAGAACATGATCAATCTCATACATCACATATATCATTCATCACATCTTTGGCCATATCACATCACAAAGCAATGCAAAAACAAGTTAGACGCCCTAATTGTTGTTGCATGTTTTTACGGGCTTTATAGGTTTGTAGCAAGAACGCTTACCCACGAAAACCACAACGTGATATGCCAATTTCTATTTACCCTTCATAAGGACCTTTTCATCGAATCCGCCCAACTAAAGTGGGAGAGAGACACCGCTAGCCACCTTATGCAACTAGTGCATGTCACCGGTGGAACCGCCTCACGAAGCGTATGTTAAGGTCGGTCCGGCCGCTTCATCCCAGATGCCGCCAAGCAAGATAAGACTAGTAGTGGCAAGAAAATTGACAACATCTACGCCCACAACGCTTAGGTTCTACTCGTCATAGTAACTACACATAGACCAGCTCATGATGCCACCGTTGGGGAACGAAAGAAATCAAAAATTCTATGCATCGCCAAGATCAATCTATGGAGTTATCTAGCAACGAGGGGAAAAGGAGTGCATCTACATACCTTGTAGATCATGAGCGGAAGCATTCAAGAGAACGGGGTTGATGGAGTCGCACTCGCCGTGATCCAAATCACCATGACCAAGGCCCGAACTGACGGCACCTCCGCTGCTCAACACACGACGGTTGGGGAAGACATCCTCCTTCTTGATCCAGCAAGGAAGGAGAGGTTGATGGAGATCCAGAAGATGACGGCTGGTGGTGGATGCAGCGGGATCTCGGCTGGGCTTCGCCAAGCTCTACAGAGGAGGAGGGGTGGAGGGAGAGGAGGCCTGGGCTAGGGTGCGAGCCCTCCCCCACTATTTATAGTCCACGGGGCCGCCCCTCAGATCCCATCTAGATGGGGGCGGCCAAGGGGTGGCTTGCCCCAAGCCAAGGGGTGCCCCACCCTGGTTTCCCGCCCAGGCGGGAAGGCCAAAGCACCACCCACCAGGCTGGTTCCTCCCCACTTCAGCCCATGGGGCCCTCCGATAGGTGGCCCCACGGACCTCGACCTTCCGTGGTCCCAGACAATACCGTGACCCCAAACTTTCCCGACGGCTAAACTGCACTTCCTATATAATTCTTCACCCCCACCATTCCAAACTCCTCGTGACATCCCGGATCTCATTGGGACTCCAACAACTTTCGGTTGCCGGATACTAATATCTCTACAACCCTAGCGCCACCAACCTTATGTGTAGACCCACGGGTTCGAGACACTCGGACATGACCGAGACGATTCCCCAATAACCAACAATGGATCTGATACCCATGTTGGTCTACATGCTCCTCGATGATCTATCGGATGAACCACATGTCAAGGATTCAATCAATCCCATATACAACCCTTTGTCAATCGGACGTTACTTGCCCGAGACTCGATCGCTTCAGATCCCAATACCTCGCTCAATCTGCATCGCAAGTCACTTTACTCGCACTGAATGCATGATCCCGTGATCAACCACTTGGTCACATTGAGCTCATTATGATGATGCATTACCGAAAGGGCCCATAGATACCTCTCCGCTACACGGAGGACAAATCCCAAGATCGATTCGGCCAACCCAATGACACTTTCGAGATACCAGAGTGCACCTTTATAGCCACCCTTGCCAGGACGCTTAACACCCAAAGCACTCCTACAAGATCCGTGAGTTGCACAACTCATGGTCTAAGGAAATGACACTTGACATTTGGAAAAGCTCTAGCAAACTAACTACATGATCTTTGTGCTATGCTTAGGATTGAGTCTTGTCCATCACATCATTCTCCTAATGATGTGATCCCGTTATCAATGACATCTAATATCCATAGTCAGAAACCATGACTATCTGTGATCAACCAGCCTAGTCAACTAGAGGCTCACTAGGGACATGTTGTGGTCTATGTATTCACACATGTATTGATTTCCGGATAACACAATTATGGCATGAATAATAGACAATTATCATGAACAAAGAAATATAATAATAACCATTTTATTATTGCTCTAGGGCATATTTCCAACACCGATAACTTGGACGCTCACACAAAGCGGCTAATCAGACGGGTGTAGTGGCTGCTCACAAAAAAGGGATCAAACGTCAGCCTATGTATTTCTCGTAAATAGATAATTTAGTGCCATTGGTTATTTACTTTAAACAAAATGCATTGACGTGTTAGTGTAGAGGCGCACAAAAGAAATGGATATTGTAGTTAGCTACTTAAAAGTGTTTCTCATATGATTACATAGCCTCCATTTCATAAATTATGCATCTGCTGAATTCATATATGAATATTACTTATATTACTTCAAAATAGAAACTTAAATCATCCAAGACTAATGAATTTGAATGCAAGAGTAAAATGGTGCATGTACATGATAGCTACATTGGTTGTTTGAAGAAACATCACCGTAACTTTGGCATGCACAACCTAAAAAGGTTTATTTAAATAGAAAAATGTGATATGTGAGTGTCCAATCTTTATAGCGTTGAATCGATATTGTACTTTGGCCATGATACAAAGTAGATATTGACTTATGTTCAGCGATGCACGCCCACGATCGCTAGATAGTGATACGTGAATGAATTGTGCTCCCGACACGATACATATCTCATTTCGGCATCGAATCACACACGCCAAGACTTCATGTATTTCTCTCCTCCGTGGTTAAATTTGTCTTTCTACCCCATCCTACAAGTCTCTCACATGCTCTCTATGTCTAACACGCCCACCCCTTTAATTCCCCACCCACACCCACTAATTTCTCAAAGTATAATAATGTCTCTCACACATATGCTATCTACCTATCCCTTAATATAGCTAGATATGTGTCACACAAACTCCTTCTCCCTACTAGCAAGATGCCCATGCGCACGAACATCAAGATGCATTTGTATGAGAAGTCTATCTTGTGGGAGAAAAGGATGAACGAGGGAATGCCTTATTTGCAAATGCGAGGGGGGTATCTTTTGCAAAATTGCCATATTTTCCTTCCTCTGTTGATATAAATCGGATGGCTATATTGCAGGATGGCAGAACACCATCATCACCAACTCGTTTTATAAGAGTAGAGATATGTGAGTGTCACCGCCCCCACACGCACACACACCCACACTTCCCAACACCAAGGAGTAGGTGACACTGATCTTGATACTAATCTATCGACCGCTTCTCTCTAACATACCGACACACACTACCCCACACCAAGGAGTAGGGTGACACCTTGATCTTGATACTAATCTATCGACTAGATTCTCTCAAACATACACACACACACACACCCCGACCAAGGAGTAGGGTGACACCTCGATCTTGATACTAATCTATCGACGGATTCTCTCTCAAACATACACACACACACACTACCCGCACCAAGGAGTAGGTGGCACATCGATCTGATAATAATCTAGCTACCTCTTTCAAACACACACACACACACACACACACACACTCTAGTTGTGCCTCCGTGTCACCCAGACACTTCGATGGTACTTGATGGTCAAAATACTATTCATCCGGCCTCACAAAGGAAGTGACAACACCTGCACCGACACTAGTCCAAAGGGGGCGGGTTCGGGTTACAAAGTTAGCCTCACACTGCACTATGCACTCACCGCCACAGACAAGACATGCCCTGCCTCCCTCTCCGCCCCCATAGCACCACTCCATCTCCATCTCCTTCTCCGCCTCCGCCTCCGCCTCCATCTCACTGTGCCCACATGCACCGCTGTTCACTCGCCCCCAAGACCACTATTCCCTTGCTAGCCGCCTCCAAAGACCGACATCCTTCCCCCGAAATCAAGCCCCTTCCAAACTCCACCATGGCCGAACGCAACCAAGCAAAGATCCATATGAGCCGCGATTGAGCAATCCCCGGACATCCTCGACCTCTGTTGTTGTATGGATATGTTGACCGCCCAACGGCCGGCTACATGTTCGAGGGAATGCACACGCCATCATCAAAGCGAGGCCTGCTTTTCAAGACACCCGCCTTATCTGGTCTTGGGAGATTGGCTCACCATGATACGAGGGCGCATGATGCCCTCACTTCAATCCGATCTCCATTAGTCAAACTTCTTTGCGTATGTAGTGTGTCGCCAGACATCATTTCACATCGATCCGATCATCATCGCCTCAAACTTCGGTGTATGTACCGGGTCGGCATGAACTCCCATCGATGGCTGCCTTCGAGAAGACGGTAAAAGTTGGTGCTCGTGGAACTTCCGCACTCCCATGAGATTATCCTTCCTCCATTGGATTATATAGAGTATTACCATCCCGTCCAAGTCATCTAGATTACTACGCCTCGACGGACCTTGTTTTGCGAAGATTGTAATCGCCAAGTGCCCACACGACATAATGAATTACGCAGACTTCAAGCTAATTGCCTTGTTAGACCGCTGGACTCCTTATCTTTACGCCGCCTCTTTAGTCGGAGACAACTGCTCGCAAAGGGATCATCATCAAAGCTATACACACTTGCGGATGCTATTGAACACAATGGCATCATCTACGAATCATAAAAGAAGATGGCACCACGTATTGCGGGATGGCGTGTAAGTTGTTTTCGCCTCATGTTAATGATGACGCCATGACACGCTTTGAACTTTTGTGATGATTGGCATATCCCGCTTGAGCGAATTTGAGTAGTACTATGGCAATATATTAGAGACGTCAGAATCAGCTATATTTGGAATGAGTTAATTCATGCGACAGACCATGTCATTACGCCAATTTGTACCTAATAATCAAACGGTTAGGATTATATGGATATTATCCTTATTTTACAAGAATCTATATACTACTACTAAATATGAGTGTGTATCAATGGCCATGTTAGTTTCATTTCATGATGTAGAAACATGCACCACAATCGTTGGTTATATCTAACCATACATTAGGGAAGTAAATGTGCATATGGAGAACTCTATATCCGAAGTAGTGAACTCGCAATGCTTACCATGTGTACATACCTATATTCTCCTTCAAAGAATCAATGGCTAGAATAATATCCTCACAAAAAATTTGCCCAGTATCATAGTATATAACAATGCATGGTCTCGTTAGTTACCTTGAAGAATTTGTTTGTGAGGATGAACATGATTACATAAATGCATGACATGGTAGTTTCGTGAAGAATCGATTATAGATAACATGAGTATAACCATGCATGGCACTTCTATATTTTCGAACCCAAAGATACATTTCCCGATTTTCCTCCCGGCCCAACAGGACATATCACCGCTTCTTTCTTGCATTATCCTACCTATACTCAACAATGCCGATCTTACATTAACAATGCTCGTCTTTTGATATGATAAAGTGTCCCACGCATCGCCTTTGTAATCACACCACCTTTGCCAAAAACAGGAAGCACAAGTGGTTTCGCCGATCAAACGACGCAAAAGCCTCGATGATCATTCGGACACATGAGCCAAAAGTTATATTGCAAAACCCCATCAGATACAAGCACCGGTAATACGTGAGTATCCTGGACAACTACTGTTATGTCTATGAGCAGGATACCAACTTGTTGGGGCCTTTTAGGATTTTTTAGTTGGAGGCGGTGTCGGACCCGATTCCAAGTCACATCGACTCAGCCGTAACACTCATATCACTTTTGCGCCTCACGGACGGATTCTATGTCGCTTACCATGGCCCGGACCGCTTAGCCTTTTGGCTCACGATATGATAGTGTCGCTAGCATCCATATGACAAAGAACCCGCCGAATGGCTAGTCGGAACCCAAAGCGCGCTTAACCTATGGGGACAGCATACATGAATCACATCGAGCATGTCGGCCATCAACGATGAATTGGCAGAACGGGCTAACAGACTCCAGATCCGCGTAGCAAAGTTAGGCTGATCAATATCACCAAGGAATTTCTAAGGGATGTATATAGGAACGGTGAAACACATGCCGCTACCAAGTGTCCAAGCAGAGTGTCAATAGCAGGACTCCGTGAACCGGCTGTAGGGACTACTATCGCCGTAACCAGACTACATTTCCCATATGAGAGGCTGCCAAGGATAAACAACTAGTTTGTGGATCCCACACATACCAAGCATTTCAAACATACACACAATATGCTCAATATTGTAGATACAACATGGCATCACAACATAACTCTACGACTCAAATATTTATTCATTAGGCCCGAGGAGCGAGATATTACAAACATGGGTCTCGTGACCCAACACTGAGCATACAAGTCAAAGCACAAGCCTAAACATGTCTCGAAGTAGATAACTATAAATGAAAAAGGCCGGAAGCTCGATTATCTACTGATCTCGCCGAGGGCACAAGATCGAGGAGGTAACAAGCTAAACGTCAAGTCGCAACTACTATCGAGATCAAGTCTATCTCGCAAAACATAAAATAAGCAAATGTGAGTACAATTGTACTCAAGAAGACTTACATCTAACTAACTACATATGCATCATTATCAAAAGGTGGTGGAGTTTGACCGCAGAAGCAGCTTTGACTCTATGGCTATCCTAAACTACGAACGCAAGTAACTCTTTGAGGTATGCACACAGTCCACATATTCACCATATCAAATACACCACTATGGACCCGATCCCGCCTTCCTACGAGAACGCCATCCATAGCACTCACGCTTATCTTGGCGATTTTGAGTATCCACTTTCACTTGTCTATGAACCGATATAGGCAACCCGTAAGTCCTTTTCCGCATGACACGCTATTCTAATAGATCATATTAACCCCGCAGGGTGTACTTCTTCACACACGCCTCACCACTTACCGCTTACATGACATGTACCTGAACCTTCAAGCTTAAGCCTAACGTGGTGTCGGCCACGCCTACCTAAACACTCAAGTCCCTAGTCCAGTTTATCGCCTATTCGGTTCCATCCGCAGGAGTCCGCCGAGGTTTCCCATACACCTAACGATGTGTGCAGGTTCCCAGACACCAAACAAAGGACCGGACACCGGGCGTGCTACCGCAACACAACCCACCCTAAGGTCAGCTGCATGGCCCCAAAGATGCTACAAACACCGTAAACTACTTGCAACTCCTTGACCGAGGACAAGGGTGGTCAAGAAGCCGAGAGGGTCCATTGATTTCTGCCCAATGCATGGTAGTAATCAGATCATGGATCACAAACACGTAACTCAGTCCTCGAGGACTGCTGCAATGAGACAACCCACCATGTACTCCTACATGGCCTCTCACCGCTACTCTTTACCAAATCGTGTTCACACACTTAGCTCACACACGAGGACATGTTCACACAACCCCGATTCATCCTCGATGAACCAGCCCGACTCAACTCTAAGCAAGAGCGGTGCATGACAAACAAGCATGAATGAGTAGGCACAACATGGCTCAAGCAACCCTACTCATGCTAGTGGGTTTCATCTAATTATCGTGGAATGACAGTCATGCAGAGGATAAAGGGTTCAGCTACCGCAGCAAGTAACACATGAGTCGATGTTGTCCTAATGCAGTAAAAGAGAGCAGGAGTAGAGAGTGGGATTGTATCGAATGAACAAGGGGATTTTGCTTGCCCGGCACTTCAAGACAATATAGTTCTTCATCGTGTCATCGAACAATCGCCTAACGCCGCTCATCCGAGAGGGACAATTACCGCAAACAAGAGAGAACACAATCAATGCAATGCACATTCACATGAATGACATGTCATGTTAAGGTACTGAATTCACCTAATGCAATATCTAGCCAAGTTAATTGAAGTGGAACTCAAACAAGATCAAATTCCAACTTCAAATGTTATTTCATAATTTACCCTAATCATGATTCATCCTATTCAGTGAGGTTAACTTGTTCAAACATGCATGATCATGGCATAAACAGATTCTTCATATTTTTCTGATCATTTTCATATATAACTTATTTCCATTGAGTTACGCTGAATTTCTATGAATTTTAGAAGTTTGGGTATTTTCAAATTTCCTGAATTATAATAAATCCAGTAAAATCAATTATCACACACCGACGCCGCAGACATCACGGTCAACGGACACGGTCCGTCAAACCTCGAGCTGGGACCCACGTGCGAGTAATTAGTTTAACTAAAAATTAATTAAAACTAATCCTAATAGTTAATGTATCGGGCCCCACCTGCCATGACTCAACAGAGTCAACCAGTGGCCCACCCATGGTCAAAGTCAAAGTCGGTTCGTTGGCTTAGTCACGGGCCGAGCCGACGGGCGGTGGAAGTGATTTTACTGCCCACGACCAAATGGGCCGCATGAGGCATCCAGTGGAGCTGGGACGAGCCGCAGCCTCTGGTGGAGTTTGCTGAGCCTGGCGGCTTGAATCGGCGCCGGACGACGACCTAGGCGGCCGGAGCTCGGGAGCTCTGGTTCACGCCAGTGCACTAGAGGAGAAACAAGGGCGCATGGCCTCGGGAGGGCGGCGAACTGGTGACGTGTTCTCAAGAGTTGGTGGCTCTGCCACGCAAGGCGCCATGGTCGGCAAGTGGGAACTTTCGCTTCTTCGAATCAGGCCACGGTGAGAAATAGGCCACGTGGTGAGGGGGTAGGACCGGAGCTCACGGAGCTCAGAGGGCGGCCAAGAAGCTCGGGATGTCCTGGACGACGGCATGAATCACGGGCCGATCCTGCGGGTCCGGGAGGGAAAGCACGGCGGCGCTCGGGCTTCTCCCGCGCAGACGACGGGAGGGCGAGGGCGGCACCATGAGCCTTGAGCTGGTCTGGGAAGCAAGGGAGGCTGGTCATGTGAACGCATGACAAGGATGACGGGCGCCTTGGAAAGGCGAGAGGAAGCAGAGGAGGGAATGGGGTCCAGGAGAGGAGAGGACGAGGGGGCTGGGTGTTGCGTGGCGACGCATGGAGGCGCCCAGGCATCGGGACGCAGCAGCCAGGTGAGGTGGCTCAAGGTTGCCGGCCCACGCCGCTCTCGCCACCGGGCAGAGGAAGACGATGAGCGGCGTGAGGTGGCTGGTCATGGCCTATGCAATGGCTACTACAGAGGTGCGGCTTAGCGCGCTGTAAGTGCCTGTGCACGTGTCGGGCTTCTCTTTTATTTCGTTTTTCTATTTATTTGCTCTGCTTTTGACTTAGTTTATAAACCAAATCATTTTAATAAATCTCAAGATAATTGTGGGCATTAACTGAATTATTACAGAGGCCTCTAACTATTTTCAGAATTGTTGGAGCATTTAAAATATTAATAGTATTTAAATGCCCCAATTCAAATACTAATATGGTTTATTCAAAATCCAAAATGTCTTGAAAAATATCCATCATCTCCTGGATATGGTTTTCACCCTTTCCATTAATCATGAACATTTTGCAAACCAATTTGGGTTCTTTGAAAATATTTTGAAGTTGAACCTATTTGCATTGTTTTAGTGCTAGGGCTTGGTCATCCCATTTCAAATTTCATGAAAATTAAACATGATGCTTGGATGCAATGCCACTAGTTACAAGAAGCTCTTAGGGCTGTGATAAATGAAATTTCTTGGTTCACACTCTCGCTTCTGACTCATTATCCGATTAACCAGAGATCACCGCTGGCAAGGACCTTGATGGCAGAGAGGCTCGCTTGCTATGGAAAACGGTTACACGGCGAGCCCTAGGAGTTCGGAGCAACTCCCCATTGTCAATGATACAATCGCAGCCAAAGAAGGTGAGAATGACAAAGGCATCCTGATTAACTTTGATTCTTGGATGTCTCAATTACGACAGTGCGGATGCGTTCAAGCCTTGAGGTTGATAGGTAATTGGGTCGTTGCATCGAAAGGGTGGAGTACCGTGTCTCCGGATCACCGTCAAGCTGGGCTGCAAATTATGATGGTGTTGATCATCTCTTCAATGACTTTGTTGTCTTTGCTGCGGTTCTCGATGGGTAGTTCTTTCTTTGTTATGCATATTCCTTGTCATATGGTCATCCTCGCCTATGTCACTCTTTTCTATGTAATAGTTGCTTCGCTTAGAATGTCATTCTCGCTTGATCACGTGTGTCCTGAGCGCTGCAGATGGGTGCGTTTGTGGTGTAGCAAGACTTCTTATGAACTATCATGCCTTGTCGCTTATGTCGAGTATTCACTAGTCGTTTGAATGTTGTATATATCGTTGTTTTGAATCGCATCGCCCTCTAACTCACCGTGGGCTAAATGAGGCATCACCATTCTCCACCGCTCGTAGTATATCTCCTTTTTCAAGTTATATAATTTGAGTTCACCGCCTTTTCAATGATGTACACTTGTTTGGGCCAATGAGGTGTCGTTGAATATGGGCCGAGTAGTAACGCAACACTCTAGTTTTGATATACATGTGTCGCCAGACATGATAGCTTGTCCATGGAAGTTGAACCACGGCACCATCACATTTCTTGTTTCTACCATCGCCACACCTGCACGCTGATTCCCACGACGCGCTCCAACCCACGCACGACGCCCCCGACGGGACATGGATCCTCCGACGGGCTATCACCGGCCGCTTTTCTTCACGAGTCGTGGGACCCACGCTTATTGGTCCCACATGTCGCGATGTAATGGTAGGATTGTTCGTGCCCTCATCCTCTCGACCCCATCGCCTCTCGCCTTTGTGTGCATGACATGCGGGCCACTCAATCGCGCACCATCAACTTTCTACCACGTACACACCGATTGGACGCAGCTTGTTCGCCCGCCGAGCAAGTTCCGATCCGCATCTCCGCACCATCAAATTTTCATCCAAATGACTGTGACACATTTCGTCCCGCATCAATCTCGCTAGAGTACTTATGTACTACATGTAGTACTCACGGTGGGCTAGTACGCCTAGAAGCGCCTCGACGCCCACGTGGCACCTCGCCACGGCCACGCCACCACCGCCGGTTCGCCTCGAACGAGTAAGTCGCGAACCACGCCACCATCCATGAGAATGACATGTGGCCACCCAGATTTAAGGTCCGCATGTCATTGATTCATAGGCCGCACTAAGCCACCGTTCGGTCCTGCGGCCCCGAGAGGGAAATGTAACCGCGCAGCCTTGTGGTGCCCCCGCAAGACGAGCTCGTGCAAAATCGAATTTGTTTTACTAGTACTACCAACCGAGTAGTACTAGTAAGGTACACGGCATGCACACATGAGATTCTCGTGGTTTGTGCATTATGCTTCTACATGTGGAGTTTTCTGATTCTAACATGTGGCAAAATCGTGGAATGTAAGGTTAGGCAAGTTTGATTAACTTAGGTGATTGTTTGGTCTAAGCCACACCTTAGGCAAGCCACACTAAGGCCCCACATGACATACACACAAAAATGTGGCAAGATTCCCTTAGGCTTGCCAACTTGTGGCTCTCATTTTGAAGAACTAATAACTTTGCTCTAAGCTTAGTTGTGGCAAAGTTAGTCATGAATTAAGTTCAACCATGGAGTCTTCTAGATTATACATGGCGTAATCGTGGATGATATCCAACCCAAGAGTGCTTGATTTGCCATCTTTGTACGCCTGGATTGGCTTCATCCAACCATCAACTTTCAAAGTTTTTTCACACACTATATGGGTATAGATATAGATGTGCCACCGCTGCAATGGATCCAAAGTATATCTATTTAGTGGAGTGCGCCTAAACACATTATCTATTTATTTTATCTAACCTTCCGTAGCCATGCAACCAAGACACATAAGCTTCATGGGTGCCCCCACATCATATTATTCATACTACGTTGATTGAAAAAGATAAATCACCAAAATCAAGATCTTCCTTTTTGTTCCTACGATGTTGTGTCGCACGCATCTACTAGTTGTATAGTGGTAGTACTAGTAGGTATTAGGAGTACAAACTTGGTACTAGTAGGAGTACTACTAACGGAATGCTCCTACTCTATCAACGAGCCCCTGCCCCGACACCAAATTTCTTGGCTTCCGCAACAGCTAGATCTTCCCTCGCTTGCTTTTCCAACCTCCAGCAAGGGTGTCGGTTTGCTCAACTATGTCCCATGGAAGTGAAAATGCTAGGCAACACGCCTTCCTAAGCTATGTGTCGGTCGACGGCCGTATTGTACCTCGATTCCAGCGGTGGGGGTGCGATGCACGCGCAAGCCTTTTCCTTTACTAGCAATGTGCCCGCATTGCTAACGGATCCAATGTAGTAGAATAGTAGTACTTGTTGACAAACTTGAAATAAATCACTATTGTTTTGATATACTCCTAATATATTACTCCTCCGCACTCCAAATATTTGTCTTTTTGAGATTTCAAATGGACTATCACATACTAATTATATAGACATATTCTAGTGTTTCTAGTAAGATGCCCGCTGTACGGGTTAATGGAAAAGGTAAGCACAACTTATAAATTGACTGGATGGAGTACTAGTTATAGTGATGCATATAATTGCAAAGGGATCGCATATGTCGGTACGACCGGAACGAATACAACAACACAATAAGAATTAAGGCCACGATGATGCGATCGCAGCAGGGTGGTTAGTATGCAAGAAGAAAGATGGATCCACGAACGCAACTCCTCCTCCTCAACTTAGTGCGCCACCGACCGCAGCCTATGAGCGCGCTTTTGTGCAGGTCGAGGTGCTTCTCAAATAAGCATCCAAGGCTTCCAGTGAAGAAGGCCAACGTCAGAGGCCCTCACCGGCCTTGTAGATACTCTATGTACACGATTTGCTCGATTGTGGATGTATAGGTCGATTAATTCTTGCAGGGAGCCGCCGAGCGCCACCTCCGTGTGGACATTCTTCATGGCGCCGGGCAACGCAGGCCACCAAGGTTGAAGAGGTTCCGCCATGGAGGCCGATTAGAGTGGTGCAATGAGGAGCCTCGGCGCTGGTTTCGAGGAGTACGACGATGTCGCCCGCGAGCTTGAGGATTCGGTGAACTTGTTGGTGGCAACGATCATCCGTCCAACCGAGAGTCGAGTTACGCCGACGGCGCATCCACCACCGGTCTCAACACCATCTGGAGATTTATCTCGGCGCCATGCCGCAGTGCGGTGGACTATCTGGCGCAGCCTGGCCGCCAGGCGCATCGCCATGGGTCCGAGAGCTCTTTTGCGCTTAGTGTAAGTGCTTAGGCAAATGCTTAGGTGCATACGATGTGGTAGATGCATTGGAATGCAGGGCGCTTTTATATGAGGGCAATGAGGGCAAATCGCTGTATTCACATCGCGGCAACCTCTTTCCTGACCTCCTCCCATTACTTCCTCATGCATTAATTGAAGGAGGATGCATGGCCATTCAACATATCGGAACCGCTATCCTCCCTTGTCTGCATTAAAGCCAGATCGAACGGCCACCATGCCAAATCGAATAATCCTCCATCTAGGTGAGTATTAAGTCATCTTACTTAAAACCAAATAGTAAACACATAGGCGTGTGCATTAACTCTCACGTTGTTTCTTATTTTTCGACATAAATAGAGGAATGACTTGTATGCTTTTAATGACTTGAAACTATCAAACATGACATGCAATGGTCAGTTCATGCACAAGAACAAATACAACCCACGCCAAACACACGCATCTTATAGCAACAGATCCAATGGCTATAAAAGATAATGAGACCAAATTATATCTCATCTAGATGAGTTCTAGCAAACTGTATTAATAATACTTAGGCTGGTCATAGTGGGGAGTAACTTAGGCTAGTAACATGTATATGTTACTAGTCTATGGTACTACCTCTATAGTGATAGTATCATAGATTAGTATCATAGGTGGTCTCATTTATTGCCATGCATGACACATAGTAGCATTGCATTTATTATGTTACTAAGATCTACCATGTTACTATAACCATCTTTCTCTTCTTTAATTCGCCACATAAGCATGTTTATGAAGTCC
>JAHIAM010014656.1:0-11736 GCA_021605205.1 Aegilops longissima | reverse complement strand
CTTCTCTTGCTGCTTGGGAACTCATTTGCAGCCAAAAACAAGGGAGGCCTTGGTATCCTTAACTGGTGTTCGAATGTTGCACCACTGCTGAAGCATGCAAATAACTTTCTTAATAAAAAGATACCCCATGGGTGTCTTTAATTTGGGATTCATACTATCATGGCAGAGTACCCCAAGGAACTTCGATTGTGGCTCTTTCGTGGAAGGATATATGCAAGGTCATGCAAAACTTTAGGAGTGTGCTTGGGTTCAGATTAATGAAGGAGACACTGTCCTAATGTGGTCTCGACAACCGGCAGCTTGATGATCGGTGTCTTGCCTTCGCTAAGATTTCCGGCTCTTTTCTTATGTTAAGGACCCTTGATCATCAAAAGAGTTCTTGGACTCAGACTTCGTGACATTAGTCCCTGTTCGATTGGCCCTGATTAATGGTATCATTAGTACCGGTTCGAACGGTTATGCATTAGTGCCGTTCGTGTTGAACCTTTAGTACCGGTTCGTCCACAAGCCCTTTAGTCCCGGTTCGGTTGAACCTTTAGTACGTTCGGTTACGAGCCTTTAGTCCCGTTAGGCACAAACCGTACTAAGGGCCAACCTTAGTACGTTCGGCTACTAACCGCACTAATTCTAATCTATAGTCCCGTTGAGACACAAACCGACTATAGGGCAATTTTCAAACTTGAAAAATCATAACTAAATCATCCTAATTCAGAAAAATACATATAATATATCAAAATTTGCAGAACAAAAAGATTGATCCGCTGAAAATACAAGAACTCGTGAAGCAATAAAATTACATCCATGCCCATGGACAAGCTTAGCGACAACTACAAGAACGAGCGCCTCGAGGGTGCGGCGTTGTCATCGGCCCTCCACCCACGCACTGAATTCCCTACTAATGTGTGTTGCAAAAGTCAGATTGCCAACCGACTATTGATCGAAAAAATTTAATGCACCGTGAGTAGGGAAAACTGATACATAACGACTGATTATCGGCCGAATGCTAAAATATGTACCAACAAATAGTCGGTCGCCAAGGCACTACAAGACCCAAAATGATTGATTTCATGCCTATGGTGGACTGCATGGAGAGGAGAATGACAGCTAGCCTCTTTTTAAATCAGGGGAAAGACTACAGCTTTCAACTCGCCTTTGTCTTCTATGCCCATTTTTTCCTTGGTAGTTTGGCTGTGCTCACGGCATTCTTAAGCAATTGAGAGAATTCAGAGACAATGCCTCGAGGAAAAATAGGGTGAGCCTGCCCTTCTCTTGCTGCTTGGGAACTCATTTGCAGGCCAAAAACAAGGGAGGCCTTGGTATCCTTAATCTGGTGTTCGTAATGTTGCACCACTCTGAAGCATGCAAATAACTTTCTTAATAAAAAGATACCCCATGGGTGTCTTTAATTTGGGATTCATACTATCATGGCAGAGTACCCCAAGGAACTTCGATTGTGGCTCTTCTCGTGGAAGGATATATGCAAGGTCATGCAAAACTTTAGGGAGTGTGCTTGGGTTCAGATTAATGAAGGAGACACTGTCCTAATGTGGTCTCGACAACCGCAGCTTGATGATCAGGTGTCTTGCCTTCGCTAAGATTTCCTGCTCTTTTCTTATGTTAAGGACCCTTGATCATCGTTAAAGAGTTCTTGACTCTCGGACTCTCGTGACATTAGTCCTGTTCGATTTTGGCCCGTATTAATGGTATCATTAGTACCGGTTCGAACGGTTATGCATTAGTGCCGGTTCGTGTTGAACCTTTAGTACCGGTTCGTGCACAAGCCCTTTAGTCCCGGTTCGTGTTGAACCTTTAGTACCGTTCGGTACTGAGCCCTTTAGTCCCGGTTTAGGCACAAACCGTACTAAAGGGCCAACCTTTAGTACGTTCGGCTACTAACCGCACTAAGTGTCTAATCTATAGTCCCGTTGGAGACACAAACCGACTATAGGGCAATTTTCAAACTTGAAAAATCATAACTAAATCATCCTAATTCAGAAAAATACATATAATATATCAAAATTTGCGAACAAAAAGATTGATCCGCTGAAAATACAAGAACTCGTGAAGCAATAAAATTACATCCATGCCCATGGACAAGCTAGCGACAACTACAAGAACTGGAGCGCCTCGAGGGTGCGGCGTTGTCATCGGCCCTCCACCCACGCACTGAATTCCCTTACTAATGTGTGTTGGCAAAAGTCAGATTGCCAACCGACTATTGATCGAAAAAATTTAATAGACCGTGAGTAGGGAAAACTGATACATAACGATGATTATCGGCCGAATGCTAAAATATGTACCAACAAATAGTCGGTCGCCAAGGCACTACAAGACCCAAATGATTGATTTCATGCCTATGGTGGACTGCATGGAGAGGAGAATGACAGCTAGCTCCTCTTTTTAAATCAGGGGAAAGACTACAGCTTCAACTCGCCTTTGTCTTCTATGCCCATTTTTTCCTTGGTAGTTTGGCTGTGCTCCGGCATTCTTAAGCAATTGAGAGAATTCAGAGACAATGCCTCGAGGAAAAATAGGGTGAGCCTGCCCTTCTCTTGCTGCTTGGGAACTCATTTGTGCCAAAAACAAGGGAGGCCTTGGTATCCTTAACTGGTGTTCGAATGTTGCACTACTTGAAGCATGCAAATAACTTTCTTAATAAAAAGATACCCCATGGGTGTCTTTAATTTGGGATTCATACTATCATGGCAGAGTACCCCAAGGAACTTCCGATTGTGGCTCTTCTCGTGGAAGGATATATGCAAGGTCATGCAAAACTTTAGGAGTGTGCTTGGGTTCAGATTAATGAAGGAGACACTGTCCTAATGTGGTCTCGGCTAACCGCAGCTTGATGATCAGTGTGTCTTGCCTTCGCTAAGATTTCCGGCTCTTTTCATGTTAAGGACCCTTGGATCACTGTTAAAGAGTTCTTGACTCTCAGACTCTTAGACATTAGTCCTGCTCTTTGGCCCTAGACTAATGGTATCATTAGTACCGTTCGAACGGGTTATGCATTAGTGCCGGTTCGTGTTGAACCTTTAGTACCGTTCGTGCCAAGCCCCTTTAGTCCCGGTTCGTGTTGAACCTTTAGTAACTGTTCAGCATGAGCCCTTTAGTCCCTTGCCAGGCACAAACCGTATAAAGGGCCAACTTTAGTACGGTTCGTGCTACTAACCGCACTAAGGTTAATTTATAGTCCCGTTGGAGACACAAACCGACTATAGGGCAATTTTCAAACTTGAAAAATCATAACTAAATCATCCTAATTCAGAAAATACATATAATATATCAAAATTTGCAGAACAAAAAGATTGATCCGTGAAAATACAAGAACTCGGAAGCAATAAAATTACATCCATGCCCATGGACAAGCTTAGCTACAACTACAAGAACTGAGCGCCTCGAGGGTGCGTTGTCATCGGCTCCTCCACCCACGCACCAGAATTCTCACTAATGTGTTGGCAAAAGTCAGATACAACCGACTATTGATCAAAAAATTTAATGTGACCGTGAGTAGGGAAACTGATACATACCCATGATTATCGGCCGAATGCTAAATATGTACCAACAAATAGTCGGTCGCCAAGGGCACTACAAGACCCAAATGATTGATTTCATGCCTATGGTGGACTGCATGGAGAGGAGAATGACAGCTAGCTCCTCTTTTCTAAATCGGGGAAAGACTACAGTTTCTAACTCCCTTTGTCTTCTATGCCCATTTTTTTCCTTGGTAGTTTACTGTGTCACTGCATTCTTAAGCAATTGAGAGAATTCAGAGACAATGCCTCCGAGGAAAATAGGGTGAGCCTGCCTCTTCTGCTGCTTGGGAACTCATTTGCAGTGCCAAAACAAGGGAGGCCTGGTATCCTTAACTGGTGTTCAGAATGTTGCACCACTGCTGAAGCATGCAAATAACTTTCTTAATAAAAAGATACCCCATGGGTGTCTTTAATTTGGGATTCATACTATCATGGCAGAGTACCCCAAGGAACTTCCGATTGTGGCTCTTTCGGTGGAAGGATATATGCAAGGTCATGCAAAACTTTAGGAGTGTGCTTGGGTTCTTAATGAAGGAGACACTGTCCATGTGGTCTCGGCTAACCGCAGCTTGATGATCGTGTCTTGCCTTCATTAAGATTTCTGCTCTTTTCTTATGTTAAGGACCCTTGATCATCGTTAAAGAGTTCTTGACTCTCGTGACTCTCGTGACATTAGTCCTGGTTCGATTTTGGCCCGGCATTAATGGTATCATTAGTACCGGTTCGAACGGCATTAGTGCCGGTTCGTTGAACCTTAGTACGGGGCCGTACACAAGCCCTTTAGTCCCGGTTCGTTGAACCTTTAGTACCGTTCGGTTAATTTAGCCCTTAGTCCCGGTTTGTACAAACCGTACAAAAGGGCCAACTTTAGTACTGGTTCGTGCTACTTAACCGCACTAGTTCATTCTATAGTCCCGCTGGAGACACAAACCGACTAGGGCAATTTTCAAACTTGAAAAAATCATAACTAAATCATCCTAATTCAGAAAAATACATATTATATCAAAATTTGCGTAACAAAAGATTGATCCGCTGAAAATACAAGAACTCAGAAGCAATAAAATTACATCCATGCCCATGGACAAGCTAGCGACAACTACAAGAACTGGAGCGCCTCGAGGTGCGGCGTTGTCATCGGCCCTCCACCCACGCACTGAATTCTCTTACTAATGTGTAAGTTAAAAGTCAGATTGCAACCGACTATTGATCAAAAAATTTAATGCATCGTGAGTAGGGAAAACTGATACATAACGACAGATTATCGGCCGAATGCTAAAATATGTACCAACAAATAGTCGGTCGCCAAGCACTACAAGACCCAAATGATTGATTTCATGCCTATGGTGGACTGCATGGAGAGGAGAATGACAGCTATCCTCTTTTCTAAATCAGGGAAAAAGACAGCTTCTAACTCTTTGTCTTCTATGCCCATTTTTTCCTGGTAGTTTGGCTGTGCTCACGGCATTCTTAAGCAATTGAGAGAATTCAGAGACAATGCCTGGAGGAAAAATAGGGTGAGCCTGCCCTTCTCTTGCTGCTTGGGAACTCATTTGCAAGCCAAAAACAAGGGAGGCCTTGGTATCCTTAATCTGGTGTGTAGAAAGGTACCATCGTTGAAGCATGCAAATAACTTTCTTAATAAAAAGATACCCATGGGTGTCTTTAATTTGGGATTCATACTATCATGGCAGAGTACCCCAAGGAACTTGATTGTGCTGGCTCTTTTGGTGGAAGGATATATGCAAGGTCATGCAAAACTTTAGGAGTGTGCTTGGGTTCAGATTAATGAAGGAGACACCGTCCCTAATGTGGTCTAACAACCGGCAGCTTGATGATCGTGTGTCTTGCCTTCGCTAAGATTTCTCGGCTCTTTTTCTATGTTAAGGACCCTTGATCATCTGTAAAGAGTTCTTGACTCTCAGACTCGTGACATTAGTCCCGGTTGATTTTGGCCCGGTACTAATGGTATCATTAGTACCGGTTCGAACGGTTATGCATTAGTGCCGGTTCGTGTTGAACCTTTAGTACCACCGTGCCACAAGCCCTTTAGTCCCGGTTCGTGTTGAACCTTTAGTACCGGCGTTACACGAGTCTTTAGTCCCGGTTTGTGGCACAAACCGTACTAAAGGGCCAACTTAGTACCGTTCGTGCTAACAACCGCACTAAGGGTTCATTCCTATAGTCCCGCTGAGAGACACAAACCGACTATAGGCAATTTTCAAACTTGAAAAATCATAACTAAATCATCCTAATTCAGAAAAAATACATAATATATCAAAATTTGCGTAACAAAAAGATTGATCCGCTGAAAATACAAGAACTCAGGAAGCAATAAAATTACATCCATGCCCATGGACAAGCTTAGCACAACTACAAGAACTCGGAGCGCTCGAGAGTGCGGCGTTGTCATCGCCCTCCACCCACGCGCACAGAATTCTTACTAATGTGGTTGGCAAAAGTCAGATGCAACCGACTATTGATCGTAAAAATTTAATGCACTCGTGAGTAGGGAAAACTGATATAACGACAGATTATCGCCGAATGCTAAAATATGTACCAACAAATAGTCGGTCGCCGTGGGCACTACAAGACCCAAATGATTGATTTCATGCCTATGGTGGACTGCATGGAGAGGAGAATGACAGCTAGCTCCTCTTTTCTAAATCAGGGGAAAGACTAGCTTCAACTCTGCCTTTGTCTTCTATGCCCATTTTTTTCCTTGGTAGTTTTTGTGCCTCACCGGGCATTCTAAGCAATTGAGAGAATTCAGAGACAATGCCTCTCGAGGAAAATAGGGTGAGCCTGCTTCTTCTCTTGCTGTTGGGAACTCATTTGTGCAAAAACAAGGGAGGCCTTGTATCCTTAATGGTGTTCAGAGTTGCACTACTGCTGAAGCATGCAAATAACTTTCTTAATAAAAAGATACCCTATGGGTGTCTTTAATTTGGGATTCATACTATCATGGCAGAAAGTACCCCAAGGAACTTCCGATTGTGGCTCTTTTTCGTGGAAGGATATATGCAAGGTCATGCAAAACTTTAGGAGTGTGCTTGGGTTCAGATTAATGAAGGAGACATTGTCCTAATGTGGTCTCGATTAACCGGCAGCTTGATGATCGTGTCTTGCCTTCGCTTAAGATTTCTGCTCTTTTCTTATGTTAAGGACCCTTGATCATCAAGTAAAGAGTTCTTGGACTCGTGACTCTCGTGACATTAGTCCTGTTCGATGGCCCGTACTAATGGTATCATTAGTACCGGTTCGAACGGCTATGCATTAGTGCCGGTTCGGTTGAACCTTTAGTACCAGTTCGTGCACAAGCCCCTTTAGTCCCGGTTCGTTGAACCTTAGTACTGTTCAGAAGACGAGCCTCTTTAGTCCCGGTTTGGCACAAACCGTACTAGGGCCAACTTTAGTACGTTCGTGCAATTAACCGCACTGTTCATTCTATAGTCCCGCTGGAGACACAAACCGACTATAGGGCAATTTTCAAACTTGAAAATCATAACTAAATCATCCTAATTCAGAAAAATACATATAATATATCAAAATTTGCAGAACAAAAAGATTGATCCGCTGAAATACAAGAACTCAGGAAGCAATAAAATTACATCCATGCCCATGGACAAGCTTAGCGACAACTACAAGAACCGGAGCGCCCGAGGGTGCGCTGTCATCGGCCTCCACCCACGCACTGAATCCCTACTAATGTGTGTAAGGCAAAAGTCCATTGCCAACCGACTATTGATCGTAAAAAATTTAATGCATCGTGAGTAGGGAAAAATACATAACCCATGATTATCGGCCGAATGCTAAAATATGTACCAACAAATAGTTCGCCAAGCAAGTACTATAAGACCCAAATGATTGATTTCATGCCTATGGTGGACTGCATGAGGAGAATGACAGCTAGCTCCTCTTTTCTAAATCGGGGAAAGACTACAGTTTCAACTCGCTTTGTCTTCTATGCCCATTTTTTTCCTTGGTAGTTTGGTCAGGCTCACCGGGCATTCTTAAGCAATTGAGAGAATTCAGAGACAATGCCTCGAGGAAAAATAGGGTGAGCCTGCCCTTCTCTTGCTGCTTGGGAACTCATTTGCAGGCCAAAAACAAGGGAGGCCTGGTATCCTTAACTGGTGTTCAGAGTGTTGCACTCATGCTGAAGCATGCAAATAACTTTCTAATAAAAAGATACCCCTGGGTGTCTTTAATTTGGGATTCATATATCATGGCGTAGGCCCCAAGGAACTTCGATTGTGGCTCTTTTCGTGGAAGGATATATGCAAGGTCATGCAAAACTTTAGGAGTGTGCTTGGGTTCAGATTAATGAAGGAGACATCTTCCTAATGTGGTCCGGATAACCGCAGCTTGATGATCGTGTCTTGCCTTCAGCTAAGATTTCTGCTCTTTTCTTATGTTAAGGACCCTTGATCATCGTTAAAGAGTTCTGACTCGTGACATTAGTCCCGGTTCGATTTTGGCCCGTACTAATGGTATCATTAGTACCGGTTCGAACGGTTATGCATTAGTGGGTTCGGTTGAACCTTTAGTACCGCCTCCACAAGCCCTTTAGTCCCGGGTTCGGTTGAACCTTTAGTACCGGTTAGGTTAAGCCCCTTTAGTCCCGGGGGCACAAACCGATAAGGGCCAACCTTTTTAAGTTCGGCCACTAACCGACTAAGTTCATCTTATAGTCCCGTGGAACACAAACCGACTATAGGGCAATTTTCAAACTTGAAAAATCATAACTAAATCATCCTAATTCAGAAAAATACATATAATATATCAAAATTTGCGTAACAAAAAGATTGATCCGCTGAAAATACAAGAACTCGAAGCAATAAAATTACATCCATGCCCATGGACAAGCTTAGCACAACTACAAGAACTCGGAGCGCCTCGAGGGTGCGGCGTTGTCATCGCCCTCCACCCACGCACTGAATTCCTACTAATGTGTGTTGGCAAAAGTCAGATTACAACCGACTATTGATCGTAAAAAATTTAAGACCGTGAGTAGGGAAAACTGATACATAACGCAGATTATCGGCCGAATGCTAAAATATGTACCAACAAATAGTCGGTCGCCAAAGGACTACAAGACCCAAATGATTGATTTCATGCCTATGGTGGACTGCATGGAGAGGAGAATGACAGCTAGCTCCTCTTTTAAATCAGGGGAAAGACTACGTCAACTCGCCTTTGTCTTCTATGCCCATTTTTTTCCTTGGTAGTTTGGCCTCACCGGCATTCTTAAGCAATTGAGAGAATTCAGACAATGCCTCCGAGGAAAAATAGGGTGAGCCTGCCCTTCTTGCTGCTTGGGAACTCATTTGTGCCAAAAAACAAGGGAGGCCTTGGTATCCTTAACTGGTGTTCGAATGTTGCACCATGGAAGCATGCAAATAATTTCTTAATAAAAAGATACCCCATGGGTGTCTTTAATTTGGGATTCATACTATCATGGCAAGTACCCCAAGGAACTTCCGATTGTGGCTCTTTCTGTGGAAGGATATATGCAAGGTCATGCAAAACTTTAGGGAGTGTGCTTGGTTCAGATTAATGAAGGAGACACGCCCTAATGTGGTCCTGAAACCCAGCTTGATGATCAGGTGTCTTGCCTTCGCTAAGATTTCCGGCTCTTTTCTTATGTTAAGGACCCTTGATCACGTAAAGAGTTCTTGGACTCTCAGACTTCGTGACATTAGTCCCGTTCGATTTTGGCCCGATTAATGGTATCATTAGTACCGTTCGAACGGTTATGCATTAGTGCCGGTTCGTTGAACCTTTAGTACCTTGCCACAAGCCCTTTAGTCCCGGTTCGGTTGAACCTTTAGTACCGTTCTGTTTAAGCCCTTTAGTCCCGCCAGGCACAAACCGTACTAGGGCCAACCTTTAGTACCGGTTCGTGCTACTAACCGCACTAAGTTCAATTATAGTCCCGTTGGAGACACAAACCGACTATAGGGCAATTTTCAAACTTGAAAAATCATAACTAAATCATCCTAATTCAGAAAAATACATATAATATATCAAAATTTGCAGAACAAAAAGATTGATCCGCTGAAAATACAAGAACTCGGAAGCAATAAAATTACATCCATGCCCATGGACAAGCTTAGCGAAACTACAAGAACGGAGCGCCTCGAGGGTGCGGCGTTGTCATCGCCCTCCACCCACGCACTCAGAATTCCCTACTAATGTGTTTGGCAAAAGTCAGATTACAACCGACTATTGATCGAAAAAATTTAATGACCGTGAGTAGGGAAAACTGATACATAACGAATGATTATCGCCGAATGCTAAAATATGTACCAACAAATAGTCGGTCGCGGGTACCACAAGACCCAAATGATTGATTTCATGCCTATGGTGGACTGCATGGAGAGGAGAATGACAGCTAGCTCCTCTTTTTAAATCAGGGAAAGACTACAGTTCAACTCGCCTTGTCTTCTATGCCCATTTTTTTCCTTGGTAGTTTTCTGTGCTCACGGGCATTCTTAAGCAATTGAGAGAATTCAGAGACAATGCCTCGAGGAAAAATAGGGTGAGCCTGCCCTTCTTTGCTGCTTGGGAACTCATTTGCAGGCCAAAAACAAGGGAGGCCTTGGTATCCTTAACTGGTGTTCGATGTTGCACTATGGAAGCATGCAAATAACTTTCTTAATAAAAAGATACCCATGGGTGTCTTTAATTTGGGATTCATACTATCATGGCAGAGTACCCCAAGGAACTTCTGATTGTGGCTCTTTCTGTGGAAGGATATATGCAAGGTCATGCAAAACTTTAGGAGTGTGCTTGGTTCAGATTAATGAAGGAGACACTGTCCTAATGTGGTCTCGACAACCGCAGCTTGATGATCAGGTGTCTTGCCTTCAGCTAAGATTTCCGGCTCTTTTCTTATGTTAAGGACCCTTGATCATCAGTTAAAGAGTTCTTGACTCAGGACTCTCGTGACATTAGTCCCGGTTCGATTTTGGCCCGACTAATGGTATCATTAGTACCGGTTCGAACGGTTATGCATTAGTGCCGGTTCGTGTTGAACCTTTAGTACCAGTTCGGCCACAAGCCCTTTAGTCCCGGTTCGTGTTGAACCTTTAGTACCGTTCAGGTTAGATAGCTTTAGTCCCGGCTTCAGGCACAAACCGTACTAAAGGGCCAACCTTAGTACGTTCGCTACACTAACCGCACTAGGTTCAATCCTATAGTCCCGTGAGACACAAACCGACTATAGGGCAATTTTCAAACTTGAAAAATCATAACTAAATCATCCTAATTCAGAAAATACATATAATATATCAAAATTTGCAGAACAAAAGATTGATCCGCTGAAAATACAAGAACTCGGAAGCAATAAAATTACATCCATGCCCATGGACAAGCTAGCACAACTACAAGAACTGGAGCGCCTCGAGGGTGCGGCGTTGTCATCGCCCTCCACCCACGCACTGAATTCCTACTAATGTGTGTTGCAAAAGTCAGATTGCCAACCGACTATTGATCGAAAAAATTTAATGCACGTGAGTAGGGAAAACTGATACATAACGCAGATTATCGGCCGAATGCTAAAATATGTACCAACAAATAGTCGGTCGCCAAAGGACTACAAGACCCAAATGATTGATTTCATGCCTATGGTGGACTGCATGGAGAGGAGAATGACAGCTAGCCTCTTTTTAAATCAGGGGAAAGACTACAGCTTCAACTCGCTTTGTCTTCTATGCCCATTTTTTCCTTGGTAGTTTGGCTGTGCTCACTGGCATTCTTAAGCAATTGAGAGAATTCAGAGACAATGCCTCCGAGGAAAAATAGGGTGAGCCTGCCCTTCTCTTGCTGCTTGGGAACTCATTTGCAGGCCAAAAACAAGGGAGGCCTTGGTATCCTTAACTGGTGTTCAGAGTGTTGCACCATCTTGAAGCATGCAAATAACTTTCTTAATAAAAAGATACCCCATGGGTGTCTTTAATTTGGGATTCATACTATCATGGCAAGAGTACCCAAGGAACTTCGATTGTGGCTCTTCGTGGAAGGATATATGCAAGGTCATGCAAAACTTTAGGAGTGTGCTTGGGTTCAGATTAATGAAGGAGACACTGTCCTAATGTGGTCCTGACTAACCGGCAGCTTGATGATCGTGTCTTGCCTTCAGCTAAGATTTCCTGCTCTTTTCTTATGTTAAGGACCCTTGATCATCAGTTAAAGAGTT